>JAVQJG010214770.1:0-18040 GCA_036024015.1 Craterocephalus amniculus
GGCGACCTGTCCAGGGTGTACCCCGCCTCTCGCCCGTTGATAGCTGGGATAGGCTCCAGCACACCCGCGACCCAATTGGATTAAGCGGTTCAGAAAATGGATGGATGGATGGATGGACATATGGACATGTGGGAAAAAGACTTGTGATAGAGGATCAACAATTAGGACACACTTTGCCATTTGATTTATTGAGAAAATGTGTCCAAACGTCTGACTGGTAGTGTTTATTTCGAGGCTATTGTTGTCATGTTGACACTGTTTAATATTTTATGTTTATAGATTCTTGAAAATAAAAAATTAGGTGTAAGATAAAGAAAACTGAATGATGAGCCACATGTTGAACAGCGAAACAGGACACAATGGAGGCTGACTTGTGGTAAAGTGGCAAGTATTGTACATAAGCTTAAAGGCATTCCGTATTTCTTAAGTTATTGCCAAGTTAACAGGACCATACAGTGGGTATGGAAAGTATCAAATGTTAAACTTTGTATGTGTATGTTAGAGCTAGGCAATATTTTGAGAATTTCAGATGATTTGAGATTTTATCACACAAGATGTAGAATAAGAGAAAATCATTTATCTAGAGTGAGCTTGTTTTGAGTTAAAACTCTCACTTTTTTAGCATAATGCACAACTGTATCATCATTATGGTCATTAAAAGTTATTTTTCTATCATTTCAATACACATCTGCTTTAATTTCAGTCAAACATTTTAAAGCATGTGCTTCTGATCCTTACATTTAGCACTGAAGGCTGTAAATTTGAACTGTCTCTTTGTTTACTTGACCAAAAAATATTATATTGTTATATATCACATACAGTGTTTAAGGAAAAATGATTAAGATATGAAATTTGGTTGTCCAGCCTTAGTGTGTGTAAATAAACAAAACATGGAAAACTAAACTAATACAGCCACGAGTCTTCTTGGGAATGATGCAACAAGTTTTTCACACCTGATTAGCGGATCCTTCTGGTTCTCCAGCCGTTTTCTCGAGATGCTCATCAGGTTTAAGAATAGTAACATAGTTGTCCTGAGCCACTCATTAGAGCTTCAGAGCACTCAGGAAAAGGTTTTCTTCCAACATCTCTCTGCATTTAGCCGTATTTACTTTTCCTTCAACTGCAGCCAGTCATGTCCTTGCTGCTAAAACACATCCCCACAGCATGATGCGGCCACCCCCATGCTTCATTGTCAGGATTGTATGGGGCAGGTGAGGAGGGGTGCCTGTTTTTTTCCACACATATTGCTTAGAATTAAGTGCAAAAAGCTCAATCTTGGTCTCATCAGACCAGAGAATCTTATTTCTCATATTCTGGGAGTGCTTCATGTGTTTCCGTTTTTCCCCCCTGGCAAACTCCATACAGGCTACCATCATGCCACTCTGCCATGAAGCCCTGTTTGATGGGGAGCTGCAATGATGGTTGACTTTCTAGAACCTTCTCAGCTGCCGTGGTCTTTGGGCTCCTCTTCACAATTATGCAGTTCAGCCGGACAGCCAGCTTGAGGAAAAATTCCAGTCGTCCAAGACTTCTCCTATTTAAGGATGTATCTACAAGGTCCTGGTTCAGATCTTTTCTGGATTTGTGCCTTTTTCTTCAGGAAATCACATTCAGATTTGTTTCATTGCTGTAGATTGTGTTTTAGTCCTGACACTTCTTCTGTTGTCCTCCACTTGTCCAGTTTAGCTGCGCACCATGCTGACATAAGTTCAGAGCTCTTTGGGAATCACATTCCTGTGCTACAAAAACATCTGAACCTGATTTTAAAAACTTTTCTCTCCTCAGTTACATCCCTTGTCCCTCGCCCATGCTGCACTACAGTAGCTCAGACAGGATAACACAAATTACTGACTGTTGAGCAAACACTTTGTGTTTATCGTGGCTACAGTATCTAAGGATCAGGAGCAATTTGCAGCAAAAGATTTCACAGCATCCTACACACTGAGATTAATTAAGAGATACATACATTTAATACTGCATTTGTCTCTGAACAAACCAAAGAAAACACAGTTATCGTGCTCTGGACTAAGCATTTAACTTCTGGGCTTTCTTGTAATTAAGTTCTCTCTGGCTTACAGTCATGTGTGCTTCGTGTAAAACCATTGTTTGCACTTTGTTTTGTCTGGTCTCCTTTGTCCCTGTAGAGCTGCTTACAGTCAAAACAATTTGTCCCTGAATGGATTGATCCCCCACCCACACCTTTTTCCTATGAAGCCAGTATACGAGCTGTGTCAGTGAAAGCCACTGCCGCTACCAAAATGCTTCATATTCAAAACAGATTTCACCTTTGCAACACAATCTACTTTAATATTTACAATTCTTTGTCTCAGAGTTGATCTTGTTTGCTTATAGACTTGCATGTATTTTCTTTGTAATGCAAAGATGTTTCTTTAATTGATACATGCAAGCAAGCTGATCTTCTTTACTGTCAGTGCTCGGCTTAAATGACAAAGACAGTTTGGGTTCATTTGTCCATGAAGAGCCCTGTTTTGCTTCTCTTCCTTCAAGGGCAGCAGCACTTGAGCGGCCCTGCTAGGTGTGATTACTGCAGAGCTCGAATAAGAGATGGAGGATAAAACAAAAGATGCACAAATACATGCTACTGGAGGCTCTGTCAAAAAGCTACTGCACACTCCTACACAGCACCGCCCACACATGCACACACAATAATGCACACATTCAGATGGCGGCACACAAAGAAACACACACAGAAAAACACAATGGCCTGGAGGCTTCTTTTGAAAATCTGAGATGATTTTTTTTTTTCTTTAACCTTCTCTTCAGTGGAACCATATGGGGAATGGGAAGAGAAAGAGCGCAGCAGAGGTGCAGGTTATCTTCATATTTATTCATCAGGGTTCATCTGTCTCCCTGCAGACAGAGCTGCATGAGAACATTAGATGGTGGGTAGGATCTGCTTGCTATTCTCAGCTACAGGCTTCTCAGAGCCGGAGGTGCTGAGATTCCAAAGGCTACTTGCAGGTCCACGGTGAGATAACCCTTTCTTCAAGACCGGAAAAATACATCTGAAAAGATGCGGGACTTTTCGGAACTGCAGAATGAGCTGGAGTCAGTCTTGTCATGGGCACTGAGCAGAAGCATTTAACTCTGGAGGTATTTATCCTGCAACATTGGGGAGTATTTGCTTTAAAGCATCACAAACTTGTTTATCATTCTATGATACTCTACTGTTAAGCCTTTTTTAGATATTTGTGGGTCTGAACGTATGCTCCCCCCTCAACCACACATGTTTATGCAGATTCCATATGTGTGGATGTGTGGATGTGTGGATGTGTGGATGTGTGTGGGACTGTGGAGCAGAGGCTAAGGTGAAATCTGCGCTAGCCAGGCTGAGTGGATGGATGGGGAACATCCGCATTAGTCGTGACTGCTCAGGCATCTGTAGGAGGATCTGACTAGCACTCGCTGCTCCCTTATATAACGCACTGGAACACATTGAGCACTGATTATAAGGCCACAGGTCAGCTCTCTCAACACCTCTGCAATAATGTGCGTGCATGTTTTTGTGAGTTTGCAAGATTTGGGATTATATCATTTGAGTGTGGGTGTGGTTAATGAGCAAACAGCTATTGCACGTGCATATTAGCCTGGAAAACAACAGAAAGGAAAACAATTAAAAAAGCATAGGTTTTTTTTCAGAGGTTTGGCGTGCAACGAATAAGTTACAGATAAATGTAAATACATCTAATTTGCTATAGCCCTAGCTAGAACTGTTTACAAAAGTCATACTGTAGGTTTTTCCCTGCAGGAACAAGCTTTTTTTTAATTCTCTTCATGAAAATGTTACTCACTGGCCACTTTATTAGGTATACCATGATCGTTTCAGCTCCTACCCTATTTTGCCTTTTTGAACCTGCCTGAATTCTTGGTGTTATAGATCCAGCAAGATGATGGAAACTTTCCTCAGAGGTCCTGCTCCACACTGACATGACAGCATCACACAGCTGTTGCACCCATGCTGAGAATCTCCCGTTCCACCACATCCCAAAGCTGGAATCATGGACTGAGATGTGGTGGCTGTGGAGCCGTTGGAGTCCGAGAAGTCATGGATGTGAGCTGTGTGACATGGAGCATCATCCTGCTGGAAGCAGCATCAGAAGACGCTCAGTAGTACCAACTGAGGATGGATTAAACACCACAGTTGTTGACCGTCTCCATCCCTTTACAACATTTAAACCGTGCTCAGATGAGGGGCTAAAAGCGTGCCAAGAAAATCTCCCCCACACTGTTACACCACCAGCAGCCTGGACTGCTGATGCAAGGCAGGGTGGATGCATGTTTCTTCCAAATTCTAACTCCCATCTGAATGTAGAGCTAATTTGCTGTTTAACTTAGCGTGCAATTGAGCATTTGAAGAAAATAATATAATATTTTCATCACTCTGACACTCAACTGAACTAATGCCCTTATTCCCTCTGAATAAATAAGGCTCAATTTAAGTAACAGTTTCAGAAATGCAGCTAATTTCCTGCTTTCACATTTCAACAGCATAGTGTGCGAAGGATCACCTTAAGCTAAAGGACGTTGTTTTTTATTCAGAGATCATAATCTCACAGTCTCTCTCTCCCCATGTATCCTTGTTCTGCTTCTTTCACACCCTTTTTCACAGTGACTGTCTGTCCAGATGGAGTGTGTGCCATACTTTCAGATGGCCTTCTGTCCAAGCATCCTTTATACACCTCTATCTTTCCTTCCATTACACACAGAAAGACTTTATGGCTATTTTTCTGACATCTTAACACACTAAAACCCAGACACACTACCATAAACAGCTAACATTGGTCAATACCTTCAAGCACTTTCAGTTCTTGGTGTTATCGACTGCTAGAGTCGCTGAGGGTGTTTTTCTGACATTTCTGTCCGTTATTGTGATGAAACCAGCCACCAGAAGATGGTAAACTGTGGTAAGAAATAAAAATGTGCAGGTGGTCAGCAATAACAATCAGACATGTTGTGGCATTTAAACCATGGTTGTTGATGTTAAGAAACCCAAAGTGTGTCAAGTAAACATTCCTCCCAGATTTCACCATCAGTAACAGTCTGGATGGTTGAGTCAAGACATTTTTGGGTCCATTGTTCTGTGTTGTTGATGCCAAACCATTGCCAAACCATCTGCTAAACCAAATGCAGCTACATTTTTTTATGTTCAGCAACTCAGTTTTGGTACATTCAAAGCCACAGTAAACCACAGCATCCTGCAATCCACACTCCTCTGAAATAAAGATCTTCAGCAAAGTGCGCTCATGAACTAAATGCAGTCTAAGAATACATTCTTTAAATGCACCACTGAAATACATCCGAACACATCCTAGCCAAAGTCAAACCCTATCCTAGAAGGGCTGATCTCGAAAAAGTTATTCTTGCTTATTTTACATCATGCTCGGACTACTCTGTAAATCTCTACGTCAGCATTGGTCAGATTAAACTCCATCATCTGCAGCTTGAACAGAATACAGTAGCTCGTCTTCTGACCACGACGAAGAAACACCAAACTTTCTTTACTTCATTCTCTTCCATTACTGTGGGTACAGGATTGATTTTAAGATTCTTTTATTTGTTTTTAACACTTTAAAGTCCATAGTGAAAAGGTTTAATTATTTAATCTGAAATCTTTAATTGGGCTTCCAACAAAATATGGGGAAAATTATTTTTAAAAGATTTTCTTTGCATATCTATCATGATATGTCAAAATAATAATAGTGTGGTGACACTCATTTAGAGCTGAAGATTTCATAGAGTAAAGCACTTGTTACTTTGAGACCACTTGACACGAGTAGAGTTTCAGTTTTCCTTAGTTGTGACACTTGTTAAAATAAGCTTGTTTCTTTTGTCAATAATTGATGTCAAACAACTGAGGACAAAAACAAATCCAGGGATTTTTCTATGCGTGTCTTAAGACTGAGTCATAGCAGAAACAGGATACTTCTTGGAAATCCCAAAGATACACCTGTGGGTCTACCCCGAGATCTCCTCCCAGAGGGGTATATCTGAAGCTTCTGAAGCTGGATCCTTAGGTTTTGATGGATTTCTCACTTGTGACCATAGGAACTTCCATGTCTTGTCCACAAGCATCTCTATCCAACATGAGACCACGCAGTCAGAAAGTTCATGATGTTCTGCTGTGTGTGTGCAACGTCAATGAGCTTGTAGAGGACCGATGCAACAAATGATAATCTGAAAATCAGTATTGCTGATTGCAAGTGTAACTTTAAATGTCCAATGAGAAAAGCAATATGGCTTTTATTAACATGAAACCACATTGAAACATGGCAAGACTGCAGTTAAACTACAAGTAACAAATAGTGGAGACAAGCAGCTGTGGTTACCATGATGATCCTCAGAATCTGTGGACCTTGTTGAGCAGATGATGGAGACCACCATGGACATAACTTTACAAAAAAACAAGCTTGTTTTTTCATAATACTACTATCACAACTTCGACGGAGGCTGGGTGAGGCATAGAATTCTATTTATTTATTAGTTTTTTTTAACTATGTTTTAAAAGATCCAACAACTGAATCTAGTTCAGCTTAACTGTATTTGTACTGTATAGCACCAATTTGAAACAATGTTATCTCAGGGCATTTCACAAACCAATCATAACAAACCATCAGCTTGTACTGAATCTAGACTTCGATCCAGTCTCCTGTACTGAGCATGCTGGAGACAACAGTGGAAAGGAAATACTCCCTTTTAACAGGAAGGAAACACTTCCAGCAGAAAGCGGCTCAGGGAAGGCGGCCATCTGCCTCGACCAGTTGGTGTGGAACTCAGTTCCTTTTAGGGATGTCAAGACTACAGATTTTCTTGGCATTATTGTCAAAGCATGCATAAACGCAAAGAGATTAATCTGTGGAATGAACACATTTTTTATTTCATATGCACAACTCATGCAATATCAAATATCCAAATTTGACTCGATCTTTGCCGGAGCAGTTTACTCAGTGGTAAACTGAATCCACCAAAATCGCTTTGTTCCCCTCGTTTATGCAAATTATTGCAGTTTTCCAGCCTTATATTTCAATGATGAAACATGGTGATTAATACTACAATTAATTGTAAAAATAAATAATCATGACGTCTCACATTTTATGGTAAAAACACATGCTTTGAGACCAAAATCAAGTATTAACACCATCTAGTTTCAGAGTATTATTGAGTTGCTTTGGATACTGATTGACTCAACCAACATAAAATGTATTATAAAGAATTTTAATAAAGACAATGACCTACAGGTGGTACTGGGTGCAGCCATCTTGGACAATCAGGCTCCTAATCAAAAACCATAAATCCAGTAAAGGAATGATGTGAGGGTCTGTTTTCATGTATTCAGCATGTTCTTCGGATGTTTTTAGTAAGCTATATGCTCATCTATTTAACTCATTGCACAAAGGGGGCGAGGGAAGTTTCAAACCACTGTTTAACACTTTAATGACAATACAGCCTTTTGTGATTCTGACTTTAAAACCTCTGCATGGTACAAGTTCACAGCCCAAAAAAACAAGATCACTTAGACATTTCCGGCAAAAATTTCTCGGAATTGTGAGTTACGAGGACACCAGGAATGGATGATAACAATATATGAATGACAAGAAACAATTATCTATGTCTTGATATTGAGCTTGTTGCTGCGGTTGCTGAGCAACTTTAGTGGTCCGTGTCCTCCATCTGCAGTTATGGACGTATATAAGATTATACGACACATATGTGACAAATGTAAACAAGTAGCAAACCTTTTCTTGACTTTTGCAGCTTTCTGAAAGGGTCCCCTTGTCTGAAGAATCTCCATGTTAATAGCAATTGAACCCCAACATCAGTACCGATCATCAGCTGTGTTTTCATCTGACTGCATGTTTTTCTGCATCCATGAAAAATCAAAGAGGTGACTTTCCTCACTTCTGATCTTTGCTGTGAACTTTACCTGAAGCTCTTGACCTTTGTTCCTGATTCTGGGCTCTGCAGCACAGCCACATGTTTGGCTGATTACTGCATGAAGAAGCAGGTGCGCTGCTGCTGCTAATAATGAGCCTGCAAGCAGCGGCGAGGAAATGTTGCCTTCTGAGGCGCTGAAAATGACGTATTGTTGAGGTATCAATTATCTCTGCAGCACAGTACAAAGTGTATATGTTAGTTTTCAAAATGCAAACACCATTTTTAAGGTGCTTTTTTTATATTCTGCTCAAAACCGATTGTGATTGATCCATTTCTAGATTAAGAGTTTTTGTTCTGAATTTTTTTGGTTTTTCTTCCTTAATTGCTGTTCTTTTAATATTCTCTCCTTCTTCTCCTAATGACCATTTTCCGATTTCTGAACAGTAATCACTTCTGTCTGTGCTGAATTAAAGCAAAACATTTTTTTTCTGCCTCCACTGGTGGGCTGACACTGGAATGAAGATGTCCTGCGAATGTCCTCATGAAATTACATTATTTCATTCCCTTTATTCAAGTATCAATGAAAATCAACCTGCCTGTCCCGAAAAGAAACCACATCTTTGTGACCAAAACGACGTCTGCAATGAAGAGGCGATAAAAGAGGGAGTGAGATTGACTCTCTTAACGGTTTTCGATTACAGTGCGCTGTGATTGTGTGTCAGAGGGAGGGTAAATCCAGACATATTCAGAGAGGTCAGGCAGGTCAAATTCCTCAGGAAGAGAATGTGGAGACGGAGGCAGAAACATGGGAACTCAGGAACCCACCCTGCAGCTCTCGCTGCACCCAGCTTTAACCGTTGCTTAGAAACCAAATAGCACTCTTCATATTTTTTCCCCCCGTCCTTCCTTTTATTTCTGGCTCCAAAACCTACAATTTTCATTCTAATCTGCTGTTAAGAGAAACAGCGTGGAGCTCTTGTGGTGAATTGATCTACTGATATCCAGGTGCAACAGGTGGTTCTCCAACAATTGTGTTCTGATTGTGGCAAACAATCTGTAAATTAGTTGACTAAAAGACTGCGTGTGGCTTACAAAGTGCTGTATGACGCACAGAAGAAATGAATACAGACTAAGACACAAATAAAACTCAGACATGATTATAGAATAAAGAATCTCAGTTCTAAAGAATATGGGAAGTTTTGCTCCTTTTAGATTTTTGCACCTTACAGATTTAGATAAAAACAGATGAATAACACAAAGCAATATTTTAGTCACAATAGTGCATTGAAAGTGAGATATTTTAATATTTCATGTGGAAAAAGTTGGGTTTAGGGTAACGAGAGGATTGAAAATCAAGAAATAGACAGAGGAACATGTTGCCACAGTTACTGGGCATGGAAAGAGCACTTTGGAGAGGAAAAGTCTCTGAAGCACAGCAATCTGATTAGAGCGACGTACAAACTGGAACAGCTTTAGAATAATTCTCCTCGAAGTAAAATTGCCAGCACTGATTGTTCAGTCTTCTAAAGTACATAATCTTCATGAACATATTCAGGTTTTCTGTGGTTTGGGATGCTTTTCCTTTTCTGAGTCGAGGTTGGGATGGGCAAACTGATTTCAGGCGGAGTCTGGGTTCTGGTCTGCTTCATGTCTGTGCCGTCTGCCAGACTGGGTGCTCCTATGGTGCAGCAATCAGGCAGTTTTGAGTACCTCCATCAAGTGAAAGCTTTTTTACTTGAGCATCATTTGCTTTCTCTGAGTTTTCCAATGTTTCCAGTTGTTTGAGAAGTAGCTCTCTCATCTGTGCTTCAGGTTAGGTTTCCTTGTGCAGTACTGACCTCTGCTACTCACCTGCCTACCCATCCTCCTACATCTTCTACTCCCACCAAGGAATACCAGCAGATCCCCTCCAATTTCTACCAGCAGCTGTTCCAGAAAGTCAGATCCCAGTGTCTGGAAAATATCCCAGAGCCCTTTGTTTCCTATGATAAACATCTAAAATCTTTACAATAGCCAGTGATGGGTTTTAATTAAGAGGCAACTTTTCATTGTCACCTCTAGCTGGGACAGTAATATCATCCACACTCACAAATATTTCTGTGAGCAAGAATTACAGCTTAAAATTCGTATCTGAGACCTCAGGCAGCACTGCATCAAAACAAGAACACAGTTCACAAATTCCACCATATTTTCTGGGATGAAACACATTTAAAGTGGACTAAAGCAAAGTAAAAAAATGTTTTGTAGTCAGACTAATCAAATTTTGTAATTAATTAAGGAAATTGTGGATGCTACAAGCTCCTGGTGAGGTAAAAAAGCAAGGTTTCTGCTTGTAATCAGCACTCAGTTCTAAAGTCAGCATCTCTGACGGGCATTAATCAAAATCAAATCAAACTTAATTTGTATATATATATATATATATATATATATATCCTTTCACATGTACATTACACACACATACACACACAAACACACAACCCCCACCCCTATTGCACACACACAAACTTTCCCTTTTAGTTTATGTCTCTTTAACAGAAACAACTGTATAAAAAACATATTCAGAACTAAACACCTTTTAAGAAAAAAAAAACATCTGGCTCGACACTGCTGTGAGGACACGATACCTTGGGGATCTGTCCACACCAGGACCGTCTCACCAGTGACCAGAGAAGGCATCACCACAGGATCCGCCCAGATCAGGGCAGCCGTAGGACTGCAGTGCAGAACCTCAGGTTCACAGGATAAAATAAATGAGTAAAAAGTAGCTGCAAACTGGAAGAACTCTTCAGGCATCAGTGCTGATGGAGATGTCAGCGTGCTCATCTGGGAAAGCGTCATCATTTCTGGGAGGTATTTGCAGGCTTTGCAGCTCCCATTTAATGATGTCTTCCTCAGGAAAGGGTTTGCATAGTTCAACAAGACAACGCTAAACCACATCCTGCTTCTGCAACTGCATGGTTTTGCAATAGCAGCGTCTGGTTCATAGGCGGGGCCAGGGAGGGGCTTGGGGTTGATCCAGCTACTCCTGGGATACTCAACTAGTGTCATGTTTCATTTTTTCCTTTTTTAATCAAATTTTATTCACAGGTTAGTGATGCATTTGCAAACTTTATTTAAATATATGTAATCATTTAATAAAAAAATCAGTTTTGCTGAAAAAAGGAAGTGATTACTCATGTAACCTTTGACCCTACACCGCTAGCTTGCCTGATTGAGGGTCGTACGGTGCACAGATGGATCGTTTTGTTTATCACAAACGTGCACAGATGGATGAAACTACTTCAGAGGGTTGGGATGCAAGTCAGGCTTGCTCTGGTGAAAAAAAGCACTGAAGGCTCTTGGAACAGCAACCTGGCACTGCTGGCGATTAACTCAGACAGAACCTGACCCCGTGATCAAGAAGAGAGCCATTCAGGCCTTTACCGTCAAACATCACAGGGTTGGTTTATTATAAAGACATTTGAGTGGGTTTTTGTGGCAGCAGTGTTTTAATTAAATGTTTTTGGAGAATAAGGCACCTAAGTGTTGTTAAGAAAGGAAGGTGTTCATAAAATAGAAAAACCTTTATTTTAATTAACTGATTTCTATTTTAAATAAAGCTTTTAATATTTGGAAATTGCTGTGTTTCGTTTCTACTTACATTTTCCACAGCTTTTCAGGAATTGGATTTGTAGAGTATGAGAGGTGAGAAGAAGGTGTTCCTTTTTTCTCTCTCAGAACAACTTCTAGAGACAAAACAGGTACACAAAATAAATCAGTCAATAGTCATCCCAGCACACTTACTTCTTCTCTGGCTATAAAACCAAACATTACATCTTTTATCCCTCGGCTCATCTAAACATCCCGATGTGCGTCATCATGTGCTTTTTACCTTCAAGGAACAGGCTTTGATTTTAGGGTTTTTGTCCTGCTTTCACAGTAGTCAGGATCTTCAACCCAATATCTGCTAGGCTTACTACCATTTTTTACACGGTGAAATGTCTGGGGAGCTGAAACACAAGGTCAAGCACCTCCAAAATGTTAGCAGAGTTACAGATGCGGTTATGCAATGTTACATAATCATAAAATCAAAAGTGGATTTCAAGCCACAACCCTCCGATAGCTTTGCTCTGTTAAAGTTACACCACATCTAAATCACACATCCACTCTCTGTGCTCTTTTTTTATCTTTGATGTAAAACGGGGAGGAGGGAGGAGGATGGAGAGAATGGAGGAGGCAGATGAGAGCAACAGGACTGGGACGAACGAAGGTGGAGGACGGCGTAGGTGTGAAAGCAGCTGGGGAGAAGAGGCAGAACTGACACACAAAGGTGGTTGATGCCTCATTTCCAGGGAGATGTTTTCACACGAGTCCTCTGCCTCCTCCATATAACATCCACAAAACAGCTAAACCCCGCAGCATCCGGCCACTGAGGCAGGAATTTCTCTGGCTCTTATCTCTGTTGACTCACAGAAAACACACAGGTGAGATCCAGGGTTAAGTACGTGGGGAGGAGGAGAAGGATCCAACATCATTCTGTGTAATATGTAACCCTGGGGAAGTGGTGGGACAGGTGGAACAGCGGTAGATGATCGTGTGTGTGGAGTGCATTGATTCCTCACAAGGTGAGACAACACACACCAGATCCAATGCATTTCGACTTGCAGTGCACTTCTGTAAAAACGAAGCTCACCGATTCAAAGCTCGCACCAATTAATCAGGAACAGAACAACAATTTCTTAATGGAGTGGAAGTTATTTGTCATTTATTCAAGGACTTTCCAAAGCCCTTGTTTTGATGTTTCTGTCCACATTATCCTACACTGCTTCCATAATGTTGAGTTCCAGGTTCTGGGGAGGATCCATCTCTCCTCCAGACCTGTTGCCACTGACTTTTAGTCCGTATCATTTGGCATCCCTCAGCCTGTTTCCCTACAATTACTCCTGCTTACCGCCACTCTTTATTTAATTTTTATGCATAATAATGATTGTTCCACTAGCTACATTTATTTACTTATACCAGAAGCTCACACAGCCTTTGGCCACTTTGCATTTCAGGTTGCTCCTTAATGACTGGATCGTTTACAACTAAATCCCAAACTTGGCTCATTTATTCTGTTCTCCTCTTTCACAAACTAATGGCAAAATAATGTTGCTCCTGTTAGTAATTGTTTCTATTGTTTAATTACCTCTTGACATCCACCCTTCCATGGAGACTGTTGCTGCTGAGGCTTCTGACAGAGATGGATGCATCTCTTAGATCCTGGTTCAAGTCTTTGCTTGTTTTGTTCTTATTTCAAGGACATCACTTCCAGATCCTGTTCATCTGGAAGTGATCTGCTGGTCCTGACAAACTTTTTGTCCACTACTTATTCAGTATTCTCAAATATTGTATAGACACATTGCGCACCATGCTGAGATATGCCACATTTTAGCTGGTTGGGAATCACCTGGTTGCTGTGAAAAACTTTGGTGTTTTATTAATAGGAAGAAATGTGAACAAATGTCTTTGTGAAAGGCTGCTTGTAAAGAAAAAAGAGCCTAAAGATACTTTTTAAGAATTAGTCCTTAGCTAAGCTGTCTTTTATATGATGACAACACTGGCTCATCCTTTGAGTTAGGAGCCTTTTTTAAGCTTCAATGATTCTTCAAGAGAATTATGCAGCTTAACAAAAACAGAACAAGGATGGGCTTTGACTGAGGGAAAAGACAGAAAACATGAAAAACCTTCAGAGAACTGGAGAACCAGAGATAACCTGAAATTCTGGATGATGTAAGCAAGAAATGATTAAGAAATGAGGCACAGATTAAGACTTTTGCTTTTTTGCTTTTGTATACTGAGGAAACTAAACCTGTTCATATAATATATAATAAAGCCTCAAATAGCTTTGTTTTTAAAAAAAAAAATCTGATAATACAGCCAGAGACCTTGTTTGGGATCACTGTATAATTTAAAAAACATTGAATTACATTTTTTCAGTACGATAAGAGGTCCAACATCACATCAGAAACTACATGTTTATTTTCAATTTGCTTAATTCAGAAGGACATGAAAAATACCTTTTGAAATTGGGACAAGAAAAGACAAATGTCTTTCTCTCCTGATAGAAATAATTATGAGTGAAAAAAGGTTGACAGAGACACCCATCTTGAAGTGGGTGTGATTTAGAAAAGCTTCAAATTTAGGAAATGTGGTCAAATTTGGTTATTCTTCCATTTCCCAAAAAATAGAACAGAAAAGGTGACCATGTTCTCCTCTCATCTCCTTAGCTGCAGGACACACAGTTAAGAGTGCATCAGGTCTCAGCTCACCGTTTAAAGTGTGGTTTCAGAGCAAGCAGCATGTTATTCATTTACTTCTGCCAGTGTGATTGACATCTAATTCACACATCAGACATTATGAATCATTGTCATTTTCTTTCATCCCTGACTAACAGTGTCACGCAATGGTTCCCTTCTGCGTCCATTAAGTGTGATATCCTGTGCTGTGAGATTGTTGGAGGACGGATCTGTTTCTTGTGTTCTATTGTTGGATTTCTAGAGACATCACAGAAACCATCGATCTGAAAATGAAAGGAATTGGCAGTGCACTGTTGAAGAAGCTGACATTTTATGACTTGGTACCAGCAGGATAGTTGCATCATTTCAAGAGTATGTGCACCCAACACATTGCAAGGTAAAATTTTTTATGCTAGTTAAGTTAAAATAAGTATTTAGCTTAAAAAAGTCTACAGAATTAGGCTAATTCTGGATATAGCACAATATAATAATGTCAATGTTGCAATAACTCGTCATGTGTTGGGCGTTGTCTTGGTCTGATGATGGCTAAATGTCATCAGTGTGATTAAGAGGTCATGTTGTCTTTGAACCAGAACATTTAGGAAGGGATTTTTTGGGCTTATTCATCTTGTTTAGAACAGCATGTTGTACAATAAGAACTTACATTGAACGTTGTGTGTCTGCACTGAAAACAGTGAAATTAAGTTCACAAATACAGGTTATAGTTTAGGTTCATTCTGACATCATCCAAAATTAATTTCTTCGATTTCCCTTCAAATGATCCCAAACTTTTCAGAGAGAGAGAGAAAGAGAGAGAGAGAGTGTGAGTATGTGCAGTATGGACATAATTAATAAACAACTGATTAATTGATCATTAAGAATTTCATCACTGAATTTTTTTAATCAATTAAACTTATACATCTTTAAACTGTTGACGTAGTTTGTGAGCTCATTTTTTCTGGTCTAACCACTGAATGAATCCCATCTCACTGCCACAAGAGTCCTTTATCTTTTACTGAAGAACTAAATGAGGAAAAAAAGTGTTTTCTAATTTCACTGCCTTTTAATAAAGCCTATATATGCCGATTTTAATGTGAAAATATTAATGATCAATGGAAAACTGATGGTTAATTCTCCTGATGGTCAATTAACACACTGTAGCTGTTTTCCACTGGCAGGCAGGCAGGCAGGCAGTCATTCTAATTACCAAGCTTGCCTCAATCATAAACAGGAAACAGCAAAATTTTTAGAGAATATATTATGTAAGTATCATACGGTTTCATCTCATAGATATTTTTATAAAACTGATAAAAATAAATAATAGAATCAGGTTAGAAATGAAGGAAAAGCATCTCTGTATGCCTGTAGATGTGAAATATTGTTTGTGGAACAATGTGTGCTTCTGTTTTCTAATCCATGCATCAGAGGGTTGAAAATGTTTACAAGCTGTGATATTTCACCAAAGGAAGTGTTAACTTCGTTGTGCTGCTTAGATGTGAAGGAAATGTGCTTTTCAAGTTTACTACTTCTAGGTGGTGTTCACACCAAATCATCCACTAAATGTGGTTTGGTTCCTGTATTTGTTCTCTCCAGGTGAACAAAGACCAACCTTTTTCAGTAGATAAGTGTTTGCAGCTTCACGTGGATCACAGTTCATTTTATATTCACACCTTTGCCAATGAAGCACTCTTTCCAAGCAATGCACTGGGGTTCAGTCCAGAAGGGCTTTTTGTAGGGGTGCCCAAAAAAATCCTTGTTCGTTGTTTCAAGTTCGTCAGAAAATTTCCAAGAATCAGTTTTAAAAAGACTTCAAAATGATTTGTTTGACTACTTTCAAAGCTACTGCTAAGTGACAAAGAAATATGCAACTTTTGCAAGGTTAGCCAAATTTAGACAATTTTTTGATAGAAGAAAAAAAAACAGTTTTCAGATAATAAAACAATTCCTCAGAGCTGATTCTGGCTTTTAGAGGAATAGAGTTAATTGGCATGTTTTGTTGCTAAAAGAGGACTGAATGTAAATCGAGATTGTTTGAAGTGAGAATCAATTCAGAATCAAATCGTCGAATTGAATCGTGAGTTGCAGTAAGATTCAGATCCCGAGCTGGTTGGATTCACTTGTCTTTACAAGCTCTCAATAACAGAAATCATGACTCAAGGTTCCCAAATTTATGCTTGCCAACGATGTGAGCTGTAATGCAGCATTACTGAAGAAGATATAACCTTCTCTGACATAATGACTCACCACTGAAAACCATGTAGATTAGAATTTCAAAGCAAATGTTACATTAATACAGTTTTTAGAGATCAAACACTGCCAGCGCCATTAAATGATGTTCCCAGAGCTGTCTTACAAATGGAATATTTCTTTAAAACAGAAAAAAATGTCCTGCTTTCCTTGTCTTGAGATGAATTAACAGTGATTTTTCTATCAAAATTAAATATCTCATTACCATGGTATGGAGGGGGATTTTTCTGTGCATGGAAACAAATTAAGTAGTGATGCATTTCTGACAATAACTCATCTGAAGTTAATATTCAACCTTTGAACTATAACAACTATTTAGCCTTTTATTTCCAGACATTCCCAGAAAAAAGACGAATGACTTAGTCAACGACCATGAGCTGTTACATTTTTTGATAACTGCCCACTACTTTTTGAAAAAATAAATGTCACTGTACATTGAGACTTCTTCAAGTTAACTGTTGTTCATGTGACATATTTCCCCATTTTGTCCTTTTTCTGTTTATGAACAAGGCAGTCATTCTCCTCTGTGGGAGAAGTGGCGAACAGAAAACTTTTAAGACAAGTTGGTAAAGAACCAGTTTAATGAGTGTTCATTTTGTGTCAGTTCTCAGTAAATATATATGCTTTCCAAGTGACAGCACTTTCATTTTCATGCAATCATTTAGTCAGTCATTAGGCTGCAGAGCAATCTATACAATCACACGGTGATATGTCAGGAGCTTCCGTTAATGTTCGCTTTTAAGGGAACAACATGTGATTTGATGTTAGACTTTTGCTTTCTTTTTTCTTTCTTGTGAAGCTACAAATGGAGAGTTTCTGAACCATAACTGCGTCTGTTCTGGTTCTTTTTTATTTCTGTTTTTTCATGTTGTAAATGGCTTTTACTAAAAACATATTTCTACGATGTAAGGATTTGTAAAGCTGTGAAAATGTCTTCTGTTAAAAGTACTTGCTTTTCTTTCTTCTTTATTTTTATCTATGCATTTACTTATTTTTAATAGACCTTTTTTGTAGAGATTGTTTTGGACTTAACACATTATGCAGGATTTAGTGAGTTGTGCCAAGCAAATAAAAATATCTCTCATATTTTGACATTTTTTGTGAAAGTAGCTTAAGAGGTTAATGTATAATGTGTGCATGTTGTGCAAAAGTCTAAGAAATGAAAAACCAATACGAATATTTCCATCGTGACATTTTATTGCCAATATCGGCTGATGATATTTCAGTAAAGCTTTTAATTGAATATCTTTTTAATATTGTTTTTGAGTAAAATATATAAACACATGTACACACTCCAACACATGTGCACACTTGTATAACTCAGTAAAGCTAACCATATTAGGACAATGATGAACGCTGCATCACAGCTGAACGCAGGATGAGGAAGCACAATAAAACACTGCTGTATCAAAAATAACTGATAAAAAGTTTTGTGGTGCTTTTTAGTTGGCTTTGCTTTCCCATGATATGACTGACTCATCGGAGTAAGAGTCTCCAACACAAACCTGTGACTGAACATCCATCCCATCCATCCATTTTCTGAACCGCTTAATCCAAGTGGGTCGCGGGTGTGCTGGAGCCTATCCCAGCTGTCAAGGGGCGAGAGGCGGGGTACACCCTGGACAGGTCGCCAGTCTGTCGCA
>JAVQJG010214791.1:0-31663 GCA_036024015.1 Craterocephalus amniculus
AGAGAGAGAGAGAGAGAGAGAGAGAGACCTTCTTCTTTGAGTCCCTGAGATAAAATTGTGTTCAAGAATTATGTAATTAAGTATTATATCATAAAATTAAGTATTAAATTGCATAGCACTACTACTCTGTATTATGTATCAAAGCCGAAGGCAGATGACTATGATGAACATAATATTAGTTACAACATTGAAAACACTAAGGCCAAACATAAGGGCACTCCAAACAGATAACTCAGACATCTCACGATTATATCACCCAGTGTTTTTGTCATGTTCCATGTGCAAAATGAGAAAGGGCTTTTTCTAAGGCAATAAATGAGGGATTACTCTAGTGATGGTCGACATGCTGATAAAAGGAGCGATGTGCATAGTGAAACAGAACCCAATTAATAATGCATTTGTGTCTGACTGTCTGGCCCCAAGGACAGGGCTGCTGAAAAATGGAGGTCATACGTTCTCAAGTGGTCAGTGATCCTGGGAGCCACCCACCCAGTTCAGACTGCGGAGCCATGTACTAAAAAAGATATACTTGCGCGCTTTGTATAAACATAATCATTAGATGCATTTACATGAGAGTAAGCTCATGCTTGTATGCAGCTTTGCATGTACACTTTGTATAAATTTTAGTTTAACCAAAAAAATAAACAAAAGAAAAAGAAACACTCACATCTGCACAAACACTCTCAAACATGACACAGGGTTCGTAATGTTGTGTCTGTGTGTGACTATGTGACGGATGGTCGTGTAGGTGACCTCTCTTAAGAGCAGTCACTGGTGAGGGCCTGCCTGTGACCCTTGGCCACTTAGACGCATTAATCACGGCCCTCTCCTTCATGCTTTTATCAGCCCTGCTGAAAGCTACTGTCCAGCCTCCACCCCCACACCCCTCTTCATCACCTCCCAACTTCAGCCATTCATAAGGCTCTCATCAGCCTCGGACCACAGGTATCACTCCATCACTACACATTTATCAGGGGCTGCGCTTATCAGCCAGCAGGGCCTGAATATGGAAATGGGATCCCTGCCACTGATAAGGACAGCCTGGATTATCCCGAGCTCTACTTCATCAGATAGCCACTGAGGAATGGTAACAGGCCGGAACATTCCACCACTGCTGTTCGGCAGTGCTGATTGAAGAAGAGCTATGAGGACGCATGTAAGGGAGAAATATGTGTATATGTGCATATAGTTTCACATGCATGTTCATTAGCGGCAGAAGCAGGATCGATGCAAGGCTTGCCAGTTGTTTGAAATTTTTCTCCCATCCCTTTATTGTTTTTACATGTAAACAAGCACCTGTTTATCCGACACACCCTGAGCTGAAACAGTTGTCCAAGAGGTGCAAAGCATGCCAAGCCCAGAGCTCTTACAAAAAAAATAAAAAAAAAAATCAAAAGAACATCTTTCCGTATCCACACATGCACACACACGTGTATATGTGTTTATACCAAAAATTGATTGTGACAGACTCAGGCATGCACGATTTTTAATGCTTACTAAATTCGCACAAACTATCACAGTGAATTCATACAGATAGCATCCTACGTGCATGATGATGAGCATAGACACAAGTTTGCACACAAAACACTCTTTCCTTAGCATGTGTTCAAACTAAAATAGGCCATTCCTAATTAGGACCTCATAACCTGAGCCGTTTCTTCAAAGGCAACCTCTCCTGTGCTAATCTAAGGCATTGCTTCATTATGAATTCTTCAAAGTCCCACCCAGCTGTCAAGCAAGCTTGTTGAGAAGGCTGTTATTAACGCAGCTAGTTTAGCAGGCACAAAGCCTGGTCTGTTGTTCTTTGTTGCTCCCACCCTCATGCAAACACACACACACAGACAGGGGTGAACACCTTGACCTGAGATGAGTCAGTCCATCTCTGATGTACTCAGGTGTGTTGACTTGGACACACTCCTTTACAAAGGAGTATTGACACGACTAGGAAGATTTCAGCAAAATCCCTTGCACCAAGAGTGAGGCCCATCACTGCTTATCTTATCAGATGCATTATTAGCTGCAATTGGCAAAACTATCAAAAGAACATTAGCTGACAAAAGAAGCCCTGTCCAGTCCAATGCAATAAAGCACACTTCTATTGGCTGTTAAGTGATTTATGTGAGTGTCTTTAATGGATTTGGGTTGGGCTTTGATAAAAAATAGAGGCCTGCCTGTGTGTATCTGAACTCGCTGCTAGAACCAAGGGTGAAAACCAACAAGGGTTACCGCATGTTATAATGCGCTCATATAACTCATGTTACAGACAACTGATGTCTGGTTTTATTACTCCGGGAGCAAAAGGAAACCCTCTTCTGCTGTCAAAAGCTGTCCTGTAATGATACATGATAATTTGCAGTCAAAACCATTACATGAAATATTGCCTATCAGTGTCCACTGTTATTTACTTTTGTATAATAAAAAACACTTTTATTCTTCCATGTACATAAATATCTACAGTATATGACCTTCAGGTTTGTCCAGACTGGTTGAAAAGAGATAGATGCCGACTTTTACCAAAACAGCTTTTAAGTAAATTTTATTTCTCGCATTTTATCTTATTAGTTTTTTTAAAAATATTTTTAATTAATTTTTTTAAGTTTACTTTTTTATTCTTTTTGTTCAGCGCACTGTAATGTTTTTAATGTTTGATGGAAAGCACTTTGAATGATCTTGTACATGAAATGTGCTGTACAATCATGCCTTGCTTTGCCCAGATTGACAAGAACACATATTGTGCCTTTTTTAAAATATATAGATATTTTAGAGTGGTAGCTCCTGCAGTTTTGCCATACATCAGAGTATGATTCCAATTAAGTATTCTATTCTATTCTGTTCGGTTACACTCCCAAAGTAGTGTCTTTAACTATAACTTTAAAATAAAAACATACAAGTAACTAGGAAGTTAAACTAATGAAATCCCTCCCACTGCCAGTAGTGGCATGTTTACCTTCATATTGAGAACCGGTCCAGTCACTACCACTACCTCCATGTGGGCAAGCTTTGAAGTATGACAACATAAAAGGACAACATTCAAATTTTACAGGTTGTGTTGGACATCATTTTCTGAAAAAGCCTGACTTTTAGAGATGAACAGATTATTTCTTTTTTTTTTTACTGGATTACAGTTATCAGTGTTGACAGCTAGGTGTTGATATTCTTGGTTGGTTGCACTATTGTTGAATGGAGCTGAAAAGATTATACTCCACATATTTTTGTCATGTGATGTAGGTTTAACATCCCATTACACACCTTCCCATAACATTCAAAAGTCATATGTATGTGGGTATTAGCAGGCTTTCTAAAATGGCTTTAGAAACTTAAAATTCCCTGAAATCAGCATTTAAAAAAATACAAAAAAGTTTATTGTGAACTCCTGCTGAGCCATATTTGCATAAACAATCATTTAGATTGCTAAAAACATTAGTAGCAATGCATTTCTGGTCATATATGACCAGCGCATAATTCTGTCAGATTAAGGTCATTGTGATAACATTTTGCAGTTGATAGGATTTTTTTTTTCTCTGTTTAAACATTTCTTCAATACAAAATAGAATCCCACATCTCTAATGCCGTACAGTGTAATTGGAGCCTGAATCAGGACTTAACCCAACAGTTTTAAAATCATTAGCTTGCCTTTCTAACCTTAACGTTGACACTGACCCATGTAGCATTTGCCACTGAGACTGGGGCATAATAATAGTATCTGACTTCCCTGATTCTTCAGACAGCCTGGTAAGGGTGGGTGCGTTCATGCATGCAGGTTGCCAAACAGATTTTAATTGCTTCTCTGAATAGCTTTGGTAGTGATATCTAAGTATGTGGCAGTGCTTTTCAAACACACTCAAACAGTCTTGCCTAGGAGATCGCTTCCTTCATATGGACTGATACTGATACAAACCAGTGAAATGCATACAACCATAGCACAATGGCTTATGAAGTCAAGCACGCATAAAGGTTAGAGATAAATGTTGTGGAAGCAAGTTCTCAGCAGGATCATAGGAGCCACAGAGGAGTGGGCTCAAGCATTTGAAACATGACTCTGTGACTTTTTAAGTGAACGTTATCTTGTTTCCCTAACCCCAAACTCAAAACTCTGCCCACTTGAATGACAAACGCCGGTGTAGACACATCTCTGAGCTCTTGCTTCTTCCTTATTTCTTTTTTTAAAAGACAGATATGATCAAATCTCTTACATTCTTCAGAGATGTATCAGAAATATTAGGGACATGAAATCCTTGTTAAACAGCTCACCATTACAGGCTGAGGTCCTGATTGTAAAGCTTGACAGTGCACACTCGCAGACTTTCACACATTTAGCAAGGCACTTATGCTGAACCGAGACAAGCCGCAGTGCCATGTGACCGCGCGTATGGAGCGGCTGTACCACGCTTAAATCTCCATTAAATCACCACTCTCACATTACCCCACACTTAATAAATGGCAGATTAGTGCATTCTTTGCAATGCCCAACACACATTTCCGCTTCTCAGAGTCCCGCAGGGCCAGGTCTCCTACAGTTGGCATAACCAGCCATGTTAAATGGTCGGGATAAGACACGTCATCTGCTCCAGCCCCCAACTCCCAAGATTAGCAAAGTCAGTCTGCAACCATTGTTGTGGAGAAAACTCAGTCGCCTGTGCCCCATGCCAGCAAGGCCCCCACCTCATTGGAAAAATGATCTCCATAACCTTTTGTCTGGAGTTCCTCTGTCCCACATTTGGCAACAGATGCATTGTTGTTATACTAGGAGATATGATGGTGAGATAGATGCAGAGCAAGAGAACAGCATAAATGTAGACAGCATAGTTGAAATTAGTTGTGTAGCGAAGACGACAATGGGAAGAGATGTCATATTGAAAGGTTACTTGGGTTACTCCACCAAGTCTGTCTGTCACCTCCATGCCTTCAGGGGGCTCTAATCACTTTACCCTATAATTACCTCCCCACAAAGGCCCTGTTAAAGTTCCTGTAAAATAAACCTGATGCTATTGAGGAGAAGAGAGGCCCTTTCTTTTAATTAGGGCCATCCATCTTAACCTTGTCTACCTGAGGTGAAGTGAAGGTAGCCCAGGTCAAGCTCCCAAAACGTTCTTCCCCATTGTCTTCTGCTGTCACTGACTAAAGCACAATGTGGGCCCTAGCCTGCTCGCCATGGCAAACCTTTTGTTGCTTGCTCACTGGCTCCTGGTAGGATTTGCCACTGAATGGTTTTTTTTTTCAGTGACACAATACTTTCAATTCACAATGGGAACCCAACACTGCACGCATCACTGTTGTATGCGAAACATATGCAGTGGGTGACTATAAAAAATTAAGTGTAAGCTCGTATCATTTAACAGCTGTTGGTGTGACGTAAAGGTCTTGTTCCTGAATGGACAACTTGAGGCTTGTGGGAACAATGTTTTTTTATTGGGTGTTGCTCAAAGTACAGTAGTATCCAGGATTACATGTTTTTACACCTAATCCTTTGCTCTGCTGCTTGATACACCTCTGTGCTTACGCCCTGTGTGTGCATTTGTCTGCATTCACAGTATCATATTCCTGTTTTAGTATGTCTTGCACACTGTGTATTATCACCCCTGTGTGTTTAGTCAAACACCAGACAAGTCAATGCTGTGTTTGGAATCTGTATTTCTTTTCAAAAAGCTCCAAGGTGAGGAAGCAGGACTTGATGATCAAAAGTAGCTTGTTTTTTTCTTCCCGACCCCAAAAGGGAGTGACACCATGTCCCTGCAGAGCACATACGGGCAAACTTCCTTCCACAGATCAGCTCTCCAGAGGAGAACAGTCTCCCGAGTGTGTATATGGGTGTTCTGTGTGTTGTGTTTGAGACAGTTTCATTGTTCCCTTCCCATCTTATTCCTTCATTCTTTTCCCATTCTTTCGCTCTTTTTAGGTGCCGCTGGCTGCTACCTTGAGCTGACACTGATGTGTGCTGTCACCCCTTCTCAGCTGGTGGTAGAAGTAAATCACACTCACGTGTGCACATACATGCAAACACCTCTATGTACACACAGAGAACTGAAAATCATAGGCCTTTGCATTGCATCTGTACATACTGTCTTCCTCCTTCTCTTCTGTGTTCTCCACACTTCCTGCGCCTCTAATCCCTCTGTATCCGACCCACAGTGCACTGCATGTGCTTTCATCTGGGCTGAGATGGCGTGGTCGTATATTATTCATGGGTAGTGCGATCTGGGGCACGTGTCATATGGCAGAAGTAATAAGATGGAGTAGTGGTAAGGAGATGATGAACACAGCATTGGAGAGAAGGACACAAACCTTCCTCTCCTGTTGCCTTGAGCGTCTCTCTTCACTTTGTATGTTGGCACACAGCTCGGCTTTGATTTATCTTGGATTGGATGGCACAAAAACACAACAGGTGCTGTTTTGAAATAACCAAGATTATTCTGATAAGTATTATATTTTAAATTCCTGGAGACGTACAACTTATAATGTAACATATTTGATGGGTATAACATCAATTAGTTGATCTTTTTTGAGACTTTTTGAGTGCAAGAACTCTTTCTTGCTCCTTGGGACTGTACATGTGCTGACAAGGATCCATCTTGCTGTTCTTAAATTCTGGTCCATCTGGCCCAGTAGCAATAACTGAATTTACTGTTAACAGTGGGAACTGGAAAGAAATGTTATATAAACTCCCATTGGCACTGTAGGGAAATGTATTTTTTCTCAAATTGGCAAAAAAAAACATGTAACTGTTATTACAAGCAGGAGCAAGACTTTTGACCTCCTACCATGCCCCTCAGCTTCACACTGAGAACACGGGGGCTTTTTGAGGTGGAAGTCAGGGCAGAGAGCAGACCAGCTGACCAGTATTGGCGTATCAGAGACTGAGCCCCGGTGTACAATGTCTGGAGGCGACATGTGGTTCACCACCTGGCCCCGCTGCTTGACCCACTGGAGTGAGAGAGAGAGCAAGGACAGCCTGTACAGCCATTTGCTCATCAATGGAGGGCATCACCGCCACTTAACACAGCTTATCGATCTTCACAGCCTGCAGGGCCTCTGTTGTGTGTCCATTTCCTATTGATTATTTCAAGTCTATTCTTATTGACTGCGTCCTCCTCCTTCTAACCAATGCTGTCCTCTGTCTGATCCACCAGGGGATTTTTTAAAACAGTCATTTGAAATTATAATCTGTGTGAGTAAATGTCATAATCGCCCCTAAGGCCTGGTGCAGATTGGCTGGAGAGCAGGGGTCTCTGAGGTCAATGACCCTGGTCAATACGGATCCATTTGTGTTATGGCTAGCGTGGTAGACACTTCAACCAAAATGGGACTCGATTGCCACTGCAATGCATTTCATATGGATCCAGTGATTCATTCTTAATTATGGAGGATTCATAGAAGAAGCATTAAAATCTAATATCATTGATGAAGTGAATTCAATTGCTATTGTTTCAACTAGGAAGGTTTGTCTCTGGAGTGCACACTTGTGTGTGTGTGTACGTGCGTGTGTGAGTGAATGAATGAAGAGTGACACACTGGCCGACTGCTCATCAATGCTTCATAGGTTAGATCATTAGATCTAAAGTGACAGCGCTACACAAGGATGGGGAGTGGGGGTTGCTTAGATAAAGATTGGCATATTGCTATTGATTCACCACCCCTGGGGCTTCTTCTGTTACCATGGTTATAGCCACTGGGGGGAGGAGGGGAGGCTGGGCTGTGGTATGAATCTGACACAAGGAGAATGATGTAACCATTATTATTCTGATTTAAAATGAAAATTTTATGACCATGTTTGAATAATCTCCTAATTCTTTTGAACTTTACTGCTAAGTATAAGCCTGGTAACTTGCCACTTGCCACAAATTTATGGCACTGAAATATAAAGAATTGGAGCCGGTATGCCCCCAATGTGCATGTTGCTGCCGATAACCATCTGTGATCCCATAACCGCTATTCTAACACATAACAACGGCTGTGCTCCGGCTGTATGAGTCAGGGTTTTCATTGTGAGCTGATAGGGGTCTGAAGAATTCCCGTTGCAATTCATGTTGGACTGACAAACTTCTCAGCTGTCCCTCTGAAGCAGGCTGAAATAAGAGCAGGCCTCAAAAGCGCTTTGATCTTTTACTGCCAGGGTCAGGGTTGAAATGACGCGTAAATGAGGGAGGAATGAGTTTTCATTTTGTCAACCTGTTCTGTTATTGTAAAGCCAAGGAGCCTTTGGTGTAACATGACAAGAGATTGTTTTTAAGTGCCCACACCAGCGGAACGACTGAACATGTTTGCGTGTTCTGTTCACCTACACTGCATACGACTATTTACTATGTGTAGTTGACAGCTGTGGAAGCTTACCTTTACAGAGTGAGTAATGTCAGTTAAGAGTTTACATTCACACGCATCACATGTGTGGAGAGGCAGATTGGGAGCATGTGTATTCTTCTACGATGCGGTTGCGTGTGCTGTTTAGTCTGCTTGTGAACGCACCTGCTGGCTGTAGAGCGCTGCAGAGAGATGAAGAAGATCCTCCATCAGTGTGATAGCAAAGCAAAGAAGCTGCGGTAAACACTTGGCTAAAAGGGAGCAGCCTCTGTTGCTGTTTACGGAGTGCAGTCGGCGCTGGAGGTACATAAAGGTAACAAAACATGATCATTATGGGATGCATTTGTACTAAATCGCTGTACAGAACATCTCCTTCCGAGTGCCGACATCACCCACGCATTGTTTTGACTACAGAGAGAAACCCCCGGAGCTGACAAAGGCAAAGGCAGAAAAGGAGAAGAGGAAAATCAGGTGCCATATCCATCGCTCAAGTCTCAGATTGTGTTCAGTAGTTCGATCTTACACCCACTCCACCCATTCTTGATTTGAACCTGACAGTTGTTTCTGAAGTGCCTTACCCCATATCACAGGGAGGAAATGAGAGCGTTGAATTCCACAAGATGTGAAAGGTGAAAAATGGAGAAAAACACCGCCCCCCCTTCCTAACCCCCTCCCCTCCAGTATTATAAAAAGGAAAACACCCAAACACAGAGTGAAAACAAATACATAAATAAATAAATCAACAATAGCAGTTGCAGCTGAGCAGAGAAATGCGGGGAAAAAATGCAGTGGGGAGATTTTAAATTGCGGTTGTATCAATAATTTATCTGGTAGAGACACTTGTGTTTTTGTTCACCATAAGGTTTGATGGCACTGAGAGAAGAGTTTAGATTAGGAAGACTTTTTTTTATTATTGATGCCATGGTGCACAGCTCACATCTGGTGCAACACTACCAACGGCACAGCAATGGCCCTTGCAAAATGACTGCCACACTGTCAATTATCTGCACACATGAATTTTTAGTAGAAAGCAGTGTCACATCCAGGTAATGAAATTCCAACAGTTTCTCTTCAGAGCAAATGCACAGTTTATTTGTGGAGTTGTGTACATTTAAAAGGGGTATGTTTCTGAACTATTAATTGGATAGCCACTGTTAAGTTTGTTGAATCAGGTTAAGTCAACTAATATTGAAGGCCCATTACACTTTCTGACTAATCTTTGCTGAAGGTTGCTGTCTAAACACACTTTCCTTGATATTTCTCCTTTTTATTTATTATAACCACCCATTTAAAGTTTTGTTTTTGTTTGAAAGGGTTTGTAAATGATCTACAAAATTAACCAAACAAATAAATAAAAACACAAAGCACAAAGTGATAAATAGAAATGTACAGTATCATCCCCATTATAATGAAACCATCCATAGGAACTAATGCTGCCAATGAGCTGAAATTATATAAGAAAAGTGTTATGCTAAAGCACTTTACGGAAATATATAAAAAATCAGTTATACAGTATATGCTGTATGGTCTACCAGTGTTGAAAGTGTCACATGATCTTAAGATGCAAGTCAATATGTTACAGATAGAGGATTGTTTTATTCTTAATAAACACAAAATTATTAACAAAAATGTCTTTTCACTACGTTTCCCAGCATTAACCATGTGCATCGTGCAAATAGCTTCATCACAATGAAATACACATACTACTGCCTGACAAACCGACACTCTTCTGGTTGACTGAGTTTTCCATCTTTCATCTTAAAAAATCTGGAGGATTGCCAATTTTCCAGAAGTTTTGACTGAAGTCAAGCATATCGGATTCAAAAGTCAAAACTTTAGTGGTTGACTGAATATCTTCTCTTACATATTATTGTTTCTTCCCTCCCTGATAACTAAATGCAGCTGTATCACCCAACTGATTTTATTACAACCTGGATATTTTAATACCAAAACGGCAAAAGAGAATGCTGATGCATTCAAGTTGCCTCAAAAACAGGGAGGGGGGAAAAAAGGGGGGGTGATAAAGAGATAAACTATGTAAACTATGTACTGTAATAGTCTATATAACCAGGAGTTTTACAAATGCAGACATGCAAAGAGATATATGTTGCAGCTCTGACTGATGCACTACTAACACATGGCAGAAGGTCCTCTGGTCATAAAAGGATTTCAAAAAAATAAATTCAACTTTTTAATGATTAAATAAAACCTTCTCTCCAATGGTAACCAAACTCTTCTGAACAATGTGTCAATGGTATATCATCCCAGGACGGCTGCAGTGCAATACATGAAAGATGTTTTCCTGCTCCAAAAAATCAGATTTAAATTAAATGGATCCAACAGACTAAAAAGTTCTGGACAGTAACCCATTTATTTTAACCAGGTAAAAAATATAAAGGTATAAAGTTATTTCTAACCACCAGCATGACCGGGACACTTGCAGAGCCTTATTTCTAAATCCTGTGCAACTTCTGCAGTTGTCATTCCAGAAATGAGAGAAAATGTTTCAGTGTAGACAAATAGTCTAGTAAAGACTGAGGATGTTTGTCATCACCTAATGTAAACGTCACTGTAAGCCAGCAAAACCCAACTGTTTTGAAAAAAATTGAATAGTTCTGCTTTGAAGATGAGCAAAAATTTCATTGTTAGTTTTTGTTCTCCGCTGCTTAGTAATATACTAAAATTTGGTGGTCATCTTGTATGATCTGAAGTTGGCTAAATGTGCCAAGCTCATAAAAACATTCCCTAAGACTTGCTGTAATTACTGCAAAATATGGTGTAACAAAGCACTGACCTTGAAGGGGGTAAATACATATGTATTCTCTTTCTTTATTGATTTTACATTTCCTTTTAAAATTCCTTTTCCTCCACTTTCCTTCCCCAATTTGGAATATTTTTTGTACTTTTTTTCCTAACTTAAAATCCCACTCAAAATGTATTTAAATATATTTTTGAAAAACATACTAAATAAACAATCAAATAAATAGATAAATAGAAAAAAGTTCCTTTACTTTTGCAAAAAAACAGTTAGTCTGTAGGTGTGGTAGGTGTAGACATAAAACACTTTTAGCTCTTGTAACCTCAACTAGACCTTGTAGCACACCCTATGATTCAGAATCTTGTTATGCCTCCCTAATACCATGTCAGTAGCAATGCTCACGGTTAGCATCATTCCTCTCTACCATCATCAGTAACTCGGCCAAGCACAAATGACCCTTGCCAGTGCACTGAGGGCTGGCGTGAACTTAATCACTTGAGCAAATTGAAACCACTCGCTCTGCAGTATTTTTACAGGGGTATTCCATGTGACCTCAGCCTATGTTGACTGACCTCTGCTTTTGAAATGACTTAAGGCCTAAAAAACACACTAATGTTCTTTTGCTTGTTCCGTATTGGTCTAGAATTCCTAGCTTATCCCGCTTGCTGGGTGATTTATAACACTGTTGTAATCCTCCTGCAGTTGACATTTAGAGGATGTGGTAAAAGTGGTGTCTTCAGTGTGAATATGTTTTTATCATTGGTGAGATCCACCACCTTTTGAAGGTCTTCCTGAGCCTCTAGTAAAGTTTCTGACCCTGATTACTGGTTCTCAACTCTGGCTCCTGTCAGCCAGGGGAGTAGGGTCAACAGCCTTCAGCAAAAAGGAACCTCAGTCAAGACCATAACTGATCTGACACAGTGCTGGAATGCTTTGTGATTGATTTGTGCAGTCCGTGGGAAAACACAGTGAAGATGAGGGCGTTTTTTTAATCTTAATTTTGTACATGAGTCATCTGCAGCTACTCAAGTGGTGAAAGACATGTGGATGTCAAAAAGCAAACAAAACAGCCCAGCCAGGCAGACAAGAAACAGGCTATCTGTTAGCACATGTTTACCTGTTCCTGTTCCTTTGTTCTTTATCCCAGAGCTCAGAGCAGGGATGTCAGGGGTATTGAAGGACTTACACAGCAGTACATCATGATCTGCTTTCACTCAGACTCTGTCATGTCATAATGTTTTTGTGCAAAAAAGACATACATGTTCACACAACATGCTTGCAGGAGCTACTCCTCAAGTGTTGGAATTCCAGGGCAAACAGGGGCTCCCCTATAAAATCCCCAATGAAATCCCCAATGCTCTTTCCCGCCCCCCTTTTAATCGTAAACAGGATAGCACATAGTATGGCCACTGCACCCTTAATGCCTCTGCAAATAATAAGTATTTAGTCTTGATTTACAGAGCTAGTAAAACTCTTCAAAGTGCTGCATAATCTTTCATTAGGGATCCCGAGGACGATGTCAGCCATATCTGTTCTTCATTATCTTTAATCACTCAGTGTTTTACCTGTTCATTTTATTGTAACAGAGATCATAAAAACACTCTTGTTAAAGAAGAAAAAAAAGAAAAAAAACCCCTCCTGACTTTTAGGTGATCTTGTTAACACAGCCTCACAAACGGCCCATTTAGCTGTTTCTTCAGAGTGTGCACAAAAAGGTAAATCACTTCCTTTGCGACTAATATTTCTTGTTCTCCACTTTTCTCTCTTTTTAGTCCGACTGAATGAAAGTTAAAATATACCTTCAAAGTGTGTAGCTTCACAGAGCAGTCAAACTGATTAACTCAGGGATATTGAGAGGGTAAAAGAGTGATGATAAGTGAAGTATAACTTTTGAACACAGCACAATAACTGACAGATCACTTAGACTCCCTTTGTGGGTGTTTTTTTCAATAGCTTCACTACTGAACCATGGTATCGATATCACAATGTGCTTCCACCCCTTGTGGTCTGACCAGGTACTGGGTTGTGTGTATTCAGCGTCCAGCCTCTAACACTGACCACTGCTGCCGTGGTGGTGTGGGGGGTTGAGGATCTCAGCTGAGGTATTTGACCCTTATGAACTTTGACCCTAAGATGACTGAAGTGGCGGTTTTCCCTGCTCCGGTGCTCCGGCCTAGAGACAAGGTGACGATTCCTACAGGACCTCTCTGGTTGCAAAATTTTGGACAGGGTAGAAACACAGGGGGCACAGGCGCCAGGCTTTGTTCAGAGCGTTGTTGTAATCTGTCTGCTGGGCTTAGGCCTGAAGACATGTTGAGCAGTCATCAGAGAAGCTGGGCTGTGACCTTGAGTGGTCTCAGTTTGTGTCACTGCGGCTCCATTTCTTCAGGGCAACTTATTACTCGTGTAAGCTGGATGAGTCACTTAGCTTAGGCTTGAGTAACATGTGATACACTTTGTTACTTATGTGTTACTTGAGTGGATTTTTGTCCAAGTCAAAATGATGCATTAGATATTTCCTCCTTCCATTTTGAGTCTGGAGTCTATCCATCCCACTATTTACAACAAAATAATATCCCTTTTAGCATAGATCCATCCAGGTGTTATGTTGCACTCAAGCTAATCTAATAATCTCTCTTAGTTTTCACCTTGTCCATGCCTGAAGGTCAAACAAATTTTCTCTCTTCAGTGGTCTCAAATGTTGCTGTGCTGCTCCCAGGGTCATCCCTACTAATCCCCTGTTGCTCCAGTCTATGTGGATTTCTCCCATGGGCAGGTGAAACTGGATCCCAAACCCTGAAGCTGGGCCAAGATGTCTGCAGAGATAAGCATCCTGAGCCCACTCCCAGTCAGGGATCTTAGGCAAGAATTCAGAAATACATCATCACAAATCCATTAAGGGCAGCCCGCTGCTTTAACCACAAAGCCCAGCTGCAGCCACTAGACCTTATAGCCCCAATTTTGAAGACCAAGGCCGTAGTAAGAGTGGTGGCACTAAACTTGTGGCCGTGGCTTCTTCTTAACTGTACTCACTCATGATTATTCCTCGCATCAATCACAGTTCCAGTTGTCTCAATAAGACCATAGGTCTGATAAGTGAAGATTTGAAAGTGTCTGTATAAAGCTTTACATGACAGCTGAAACTGCAACATACAGGCTGCACAAATAGGAAATGACAAAATGTCTTTAGTATGATCATAGTTATGTAAAAAAAAACAAAGCAGGTTCAAGTCGCCCCCCTGAGGAGATGCACAATTTACAGAATAGAAAGGATCTCAAGGGCAGTATTGGAACTGTGCTACTACATCACAATGTTTACAGTTAAAGGTAGGGTAGGAGATCTTGGAAAAGCAGTTTGAGCAAGCTATATTTTGAAAATACATAGTTCAAAAGTCCAAACCCCTTTCTACAGATTTCCCCCTGAAGCCACGCCTCCGGAGCAGAGGAAAACTTAATGCTTCACACTGAGCAGCATCGATTGATTTCTCCAAAAGTCATGAAGGCAAAATTTATGTTACATATCAAGCAGAAATAGGGCCACCATCTTTTTTTTAACCTGATGCCACTAAATACCCACTGCTCTTTCTGCTCTCCTTTTTTTCTTTGCAGTCTCCAAAGCAGGTTTTCTTTTTTGACTCAATATCAGCACCTTTTCTGCCAACATGTCCCGTAAGTTTAAGTGTGTAGTTCAGTGTTTAGATGTCGTTTGTTAGCTGATGTAGCTAACTGAGCTCTGCCTCTTGCTACATGGCCTGTGTTTACAAGCACTCCAAGCTCAAAGAGCACGATTCGTAGATGAAGGGGGGAATCCGCAGACGGTGGAGGGACAAATAGAGGCTGAGTTTGATAGACATATCACCATCCTGTCGTTTACAATGGGCCACCTAAAATGATTGGATGGTGTTTTTTCAGTCCTATCCGTTCAACAGGTGACCACATTTTTTTATTTTTGCGTTCTAGCATTTAATTAGTTGGCTGCAATAAGGATCTGAAGGGAATTTTAAGAAATATAGTAAAAAATACTCCAAAAAATATCTTCCACCCTTCCTTTAAGGTAAATTTGTACCAGTCTCAATATGTTGATCTCTCCATTATAAGGGATTTGCCTCCAGCTCCTGCAAGGCCTTACTGTGCATTCAATTACTCAACAGCCATGGGTTTACGGTTCTGTTCTTGTTCTCGCATGGTGCCTGCGGCCTAGTCAACCACATGACGCCTGTAAGGGAGGCAGGCTGTGGCTGTCAGGCACAGGGCGGTTGGATTAACAATCTCCACTGAATGGTGGCAGACTCCACTATTGTTTGTGGTACAGCATTGTTTGTGCTGCTCAAAAAAACAACACTTGTGTATACAAACCATAAGTGGGAGATTTGTCTCTTCGTCTTTCCACATCTTTCCCACATGTAGCCACTGGACTGCCTTCTTTGCACCAACAGCATTGTGTTTGCAACTGCAAGAGTCGCCCTGCATGTATTTGGCTAGGTTTTGTGTCTGCTAAGCGTCAAGGCCACTATACCCTTCAATTAAGATAGCTTTTAGTGGGAGTCTTTAAAACTCTGAACGTGAAACAAATAACACAAGTCAAAAAAACATTTCAAATAGTTCACGGTTTTAAGGTGGCTTCCGTGAAAATGTGTTCTGCTGAGGATTGTTTTAACTAATTCAGATCTGATGCAGCGTATGAATGCTTTTACCTTTTCAGGCCTGCAATGAACGGAAAGTTGCAACATTTTTAAAAGATTCAAAAAATATTTAAAGAAAATAGTGATAAACATCAGGGGAAAGCCAATCGTCTGCAATAGACAATTCAAAACTAAAGCTTTATTTTGTAGACAGGAATAAACAGTTTTAAAAAGATTCAGAAAACATTTAGGTTTTAAAGGAAACCATACTGTAGGCTTGAACGGCAAACTAATATCACTTAGTGCCTAATGCAATACTTATATCCAGTCTGAGAAAAGATTTATTTCCATTTTTGTTTACAAACATCAGTTTAATTAGTTGTTTGTTAATTTATTAAAATAGTTTTTCATATGCAGGATATGTTTTTCAAGTTTGTTAATTCATAAAAGTTTAACAAAAAACATGAATCATATTTGTTATCACTGTATGGGACATAATTGATATTTTAATACCAGTTATGTGTTTTCCACATGTAATACATGTATTTTGTGTATATTCATCAGTACTTTCCCATATTGCATATATTTTTTTTACATCTTGTGCCTCTGAATATTGTCATGGCAATATGAAAGTAAATTGTACTGGTGTTCCCCACTATTATATATTATTAAAAGCCTAATATTATCTTATTATTCATTGCCCTCTGATTGTTAAACCGGTTTCACTATCATATTTTAAAACTGATTGGTTGTAAAAAAGAACATAAAAATACAAATTTATAGTGATATGATATCATTGCTATTAGAAAACATTATTTAAATTAACTATACTTAGATTTAAAAAAACCTAATGCAATACACTTTAAAAAAAAAAAGTAAAACCAGTATTAATTGCTGTAAAACAAAACTCACGTGCAAGCCTTGAGTTTCCTTAATTACATGCAAATTTATCTATAGCTTCCTTTATTCTCCATAACAACAGCATGTAAATTTCTGATTCTCAGGACAGAGGAGAGACCACCTTCAGCTGAAGTCCAGCCCCTGTTTGTTATCAAGTATATGAGCCGGTCCATAGTGTTTATTCTCTATTTATACTACAATCTTAATTATCCAGTGCTTTCTGCCTTTGAAGTGTGATCAATCAGCTCTTACCTGATGCCAAGAGAGACTTGAACATGTGCACAAGGGGCACAAATTACCCTTATTTTATTCCAACCCTGTTGTTCTGATTGTCTTTTTAGACTAGCATTGAAACTAAAAGAGGTTGTAGAGTGATTTCTTACATTAAACTGTGGAAAAGTGCCTCCCACAATCCTCTGCTTCCTCTTCATAAGTGTTTGAGGCCAAGCAAAAACTACACAAGGAAAGTGGACATTATCGCAAGAGAGCATGTTTTAAACAGTTTGTTACCATGGTTACAAATATGAGCTAAAACTGTGTCTATGAAGGGAACAGAGTAAAGATTTATGCATTGTTTTAAATTTTATTACAATAAGGGGCAGAGTTAATCAGTGGACCTATTTAAATACAACTTTAACTATAAGGCCACAATTAAAAAAGTCTAATATTTTCCCCTCTTACGAGTTAGTTAAGTATGAATTACACATGAACTGCCAATAGTTGTGACTTAATTTAAATAACAGGGAAAAAAGCACAGAGACCAACAGCCTGCCCTTTTTACCTCTCTTTTTCAGAAGAACAAACAAATGCACTGTTTTGTATATACCAGCACATTTCAGGACATGTGGATATCTCAGAGAGAGTGAGCTCCAAGACTTGTTTCCTGCACACAGCATGTTTTCATTTACCAAACGAGGAGCGGAGCCAATGAGAAAATCAATAGCACAGATAAGCAGCCCCTCTGCCCTCGATGTGTGACGGTGAACCCATATGAACACAGCAGGGTGCTGTGGCGAAACATGTCACAAAGAGGAAAAGATCTAGTGTCAACCAAATGTTTCTGCTCTTCTTCAAAGAAATAAGGCAGTTGTTTAGCCAATACGAAGTATTCATGCTTCAAAAAAAAAGTTGTGGTATGAGAATTTCTAAAAACTAACAAAGTCAATGACAGACAACAGAGGAAAAAAAAGAAAGAAAAGAAACTAGTCAGAGAGATGGAAGAGCACATGCTTGATAGTAGTTTTAAGTGAGGGAACATACAGGTTTGGGGCCAAAGTTCCCCCCAAAAAAATCTCTAAAAAAATGTATCAAAGAAAGTGAGGGTGGAGAATGTATACATGTACAGTCTGATCCATGATAGTCCATGCTCAGGGGGTTGTGTGCAATATGTTCTCTATTACATAGCCCAGGTGATTTCTGGCTGTCTCCCCTCAGAACATGATCTCCTCCAGGCCAGGCCCGCGTCTCGTTAAAGCGGTGCGGACCTGGCGTGGATTGAGTTTAAAAGTAATAAAAGAAGCGGACCTGCTGGCTAGGTGAAAAAAACGCTATCGGATTCCTAAGAGCAACTTTCTTTTCATGTGCAGACTGCATTCAACGAAGCGTTTAATTCAACAAATCCACGGTTGTGATCCACCAGAAACAGAGCGAGGGTTAGTTCAATTTGTACCAAACGATCTCCACATGATCAAAGTGCGGCAAGCTCTCTTCAACATACTGCTTAAATTAGACTAACACCAAAGTCTTTGGCTCTGGGACAGTATTTGGAATGTCTTACCAGCAGAGAAATTCCTTCGCACATATGGTTCCAATAGGCCCAGGATGCCAGTTTCACATCTTTAATGGGCTGACAGGGAACTTTGGTGCTAACTCTCTGACTCCCAAAAGTTCTGGGGCTGTCACCCACAAAGTTGCAATTTTTTTTCTTCTTTTTTTTTAACACTCCTCCTTCACCTCACATTACTGGGTTCTGAAGAAAGGTGATTGTGCACTTGAGGGAAGCCGCTGTTCCCTCCCTGCCTCAGCTACAGTCTTTAGTCTATGCTGCAACACAGACACTTCTTGGAGTGTGTGTCCTGCACAGCCCTGCGGTCTGCTGGGAGCACTGGACTAAAGTTTCTGAGCTATGCTAACCAGAGTATGTCCTTCTCCTCCTCATCCACTTTCTTGCAGATAGGGCAGAAAAAGCAGAGCTCTGCACTGTTCTGGGAAAAACTTTTGTCAGTGACACAGACAGTTCGGGTTTATGTGTGTACGCACACTTTTCTGAGCAGATAACTAGTGTGCATGTCAGCCAGAGCGGGCAGAAGGTCTTCCTTCCTTCTCCCTTTTCCTTGTATACATCTGCAGGGCATGTGGAGCACAAAAAAAAAACATGCACACACACCAGTGGGGTGCAGTTCTCGTGTGCCTGCTGGAAGTCACGCACTCCCTCGGCATGCTGTAAAAGCCTCTCTAATATCAGTGTTATAACCAGTCAGGCCGTGCATGGCAGGTTGCTGTTTTATTGTCACCAAAGTTGGAGATATCACACCCTGCACATGATTGTGACTTGTTTGGATGAGCGGATGTCACAGGCATTATAGATATGAAAGGAATATCACACATACAAAGACATACACACACACACGCAGCCCCAGATATTTCAGATTTCACAGTTGAATTGACTTAGGACTCTCAGGAGAGTTCAAAATGTGACATTTTCACTCTGCTTCTGCACTTTTGTTCCAACAGGCATAAAGAAAATCAGAAAAGTAGAAGCAGCAGGGGGTTGGTAGGTGGGTTATGGGTTGGGGGTGTCTCTCCAGGAGCACGTTCAGATTTCTCAGCTCTATTTCTGTTCTAGCACAATTAGTCTGTTCCCAGAAGACAAGCCTAAGCAGAGCAATACTTCAATATATGCTTGTTGGCATGTCGCTTCATGAGTTCTATAGCTTGGTGGGAGATCCAAATATGTATGTGTTTTGTTTTTGTTTGAGCAAGCAGGCTTTACGTGATCCATTAAATATTTTTTTATTTTGCAATATACTGTTTACTGATTTTCATGCAGACTTTTGGGTTTGCATGGCAGCAGAAGTGACTTTAACCAATGCAATCATTTAGTGATATAGATAATCTGAATGTTTTTCATTAGATCTTCCTATATGATAAATTTAGATTCATACAATATACTGCATACACTACAATATAAACAAATACTGCATTCATCAGCTATACTTTGTAAATAAAAAATGTATTGTGGCAATTTTTTCTGGATTGCATTTCTCTTTTGTCTTCTTTTCTTTGTTGTGCTGTCTGTGATGTTTAAATCATAAAGCAACATATAAACAAAAATAATAATTCTGAAAAGTATTATTTCTTGCCAAGAATTTCTCCTTTATGCTATAATAATCACAAATGATGTTGTTATTGTTGAAAGAGAAAGCTTCTTCAGAAGCTCAGTCACTCTGAACAAGATCATTAACCTAATGCTTCACATGTAAAAAAAACACAGCTAATCATTAAAATATATTTCTACATGCCACTCTTAGTAACTTGAAATGGTATGGAAGCTAAAAGTGATTGTTAGTAGCAGTAATTTATACATAAAGTGGCTGTTGTCAGGCGACAACAAAGCGACTTTGACAAATGTCCCTTAATTTATTGTCACGTATGTAAAATCAAAGTGAAACATTTACAGGCTGTGCACTGAGTCGGGCCAGAGGAGGGGCCTCTTCGATAAAAGTGAGTGTAGCACTGAGTTAGATGCTTGTCTTTGGAGATTTTGGCTCCCACCTCCTCTCAAGCCCTCAGGGTTAATCAGAGGCATAAAGGTTACGATGTTAGGGTAGTGACTAACGACAATATGATGTGCACGGAAACGACGTGACAGTTTGCAGCCATTAACCTGGGAGCAGAGTTTTTTTTTTCTTTTTAAAGAGGAAGACAGGTCAGATTTAACACAGCACAGGATGAGACTTAATTTTGTTTGAGTGCACACAGTTTTAAAAAAAATAATACCTTGAAAAAAAAGGTCAACTTCCTCGATATGACAGAACTTTCTTAAGTTTACATGAAGAGAATATTCTAAAAGCTTCTGTCAATATCTTACATGTTAATCGAAAAGTTTAATCAAGATTTGTTACTTTAAGACAAGTTGCATCTGTGTTGTCACATGCACAATCCAGTTTCCCTCCTCCTGACATGTGTTGAGCCTGGATGAGTCGCTCATAAGCATCTTCTTGAGAAATGCACACCCTCTTGAAAAGTGAGAAAAGCTGGGCTAACACGCCGATTCATAGGCTGACCTGTGACGCGACCTCTTGCCTGTTTGCTGACATTTATGCAATGGAGGCACTTGAACAAAAAAACTGGGGGAGGAGAGGGAGGAAGACAGGAGTAAGAAATGAGGAGGGGGAGAGGGAGAATGCCTTTTTCTGATGGATGAGGTCTTCTCCAGTTACATTTGGAGAGAACACAGCTGTGAGGAGCTGTTAAGTACACGCAAACAAGCCGTCTGCTTCAGACAAGCCTGCCGGGCACCCGGCCCCACATCCCACTTGTACAGCTCTGACACATGATCACAGCCAGACAATACATGTGGGAGCAGAGCGCGCTCCTCTAAAAAGTGAGAAATATTTTCAACTGGAACAAAAAAACAATCCCCTCTCAATACCACTGGGACCCCTCTTGGTATTAATTCATCTTGTTTCTCTTTGTGTTGTGCTGGTTTGTGTGCTGCTGGGGAGAGGGAAGAGTGAAAGGAGAAACTGAGGTTTGGTGGTTTAGTGACTAGGAAATAGGTTAGGAATGGGGAGAAATGTAAAGAACATCTGCTACCGTGACGGTGTCACACTTTGTCTAATGTGTTTTGAATAGGCGCGGCTGTCCCAACTTGTGTGAGGGGAAATCTTTCTGATCCATATGCTGATTAGGGGAATTAATGAAGGAATATTTTCTTAAGTGATCCACACAGTTTCTCTTTGTGCTGCGCTTTTATGTGGATGTGCAAATGACGCCATAGTTCAGTCGGTGTATAATTTCATGCAAAAGTGAGGGAGTTTTTTTTTTCTTTTTCTGTTCTCACAATAATCCTACAGAGTTATGTAGGTGAGAATCAGGTTTTCTGTGTGTGACAACGTAAATATCAGAAAAGCAATGATCAGTATTGAATTAATTCATTTCACTTCCTCTTTTGCCACATGTTCCCCACACGAGCACTTGAAATTCTTTTTTTTTTTTTACCCTTCCACAGTTTGGCTCCAAAAAGCAGTGATTCTATTGAATACATGTGACTGTCATCTCAACAGAGGGGGCCACATAGTCGACAAGATCCCATGTGAGGAACCGGAACTGATGTGATCCTAATACTTGTGGCAAACCACTAATAAGATGAAAAGGTTTCTTAAACTTTTGCACACTCACAATTGACAAATACTGTAAAGTGGCTTGAGTCAGTAGCCTATTGTAATGCTACCAACATGTGGCACTGTGCTAGACTGAGTCATGCTTTTGAGTTAAAGGATAATGGAGATGGTTTGCTGACAGATGGATGTTGTGGTGAAATCTGGATCCCAAACACAAACCCTTCGCTCTGTAAGATTTTCTATAATAATCTATAAGTGTTTGTGAGTGAAACTTAAAACGGTTTGGGTAATGGGGTAATGGGTTTTATGTGTAATGTGTATATTATGGGTAGTGCTGATGCAGCATTCATCACTGCAGAAGCACAGCTGGTTGTGTTTTGGTTACGAGTGCCTTTCTCACTCTCTTCTCTCTCTCAATCTGAACTGTGAACATGAAATGACTTTTTCTGTCTGTTTAAAGTGTGAGCACAGTGTTAGCAATCTAGGGAGTTTAAGACATTAAGAGCACAATATAAACTACTATGAATACAATGCAAAGAGTAGATTCTGGTTGATGTCTTAGCTTTTAACACCCTCAGCAGCACCTAAAATCTGCTAGTTCAGTAATCAGGCAAAAACTACTTTTATGCATTACAGACCCGTCATTAAGCTATCTTTAGAACCGAGGAGTGTTGGAGCCCTCTTTACAAGAAGAGGACATGCAAACTGTGGACAAGCTGCTGTCAGCAGCTCCAGGTCCAGGTCGCAGGATACACTATTGTTGAGTGTCTCCATTTATCACAGGACTTGGGTTAAAGAGCAACCCCACTTCCTGTATCCCAGCACTTCACACTCAGCTGAGCTGTTCTGCAGGACCATCACAAACAAAGGCAACCTTTGCACAGCAAACACTGGGGCTCCCAAAAGAAAATAAACACACAGATGAATAACTTAGGGGGGGCAACTACAAGAGGAAATATATTTATATCAGTAGTGCCTGCTGCTATTTTTCCACAATGCTGAGTGCTAACAGTAGCTACGTGCTGTTATAGCTGCTGGCTGAGGGGATGGGGTGATGAAGGAAATCCAGGTGAGGCATCGCTCCTGCTCTGATGACGTCACACTGTTGGCTGCCTGCTGATCTGACCTGAAGAACGGCCCACTTGGCACTGTTTTGTTCAGCCAAAACAGATTGGTGACAAGTTATTAGGTCATAGACATGGGGACAAAAGAAAAATCCTTTAATAGTTTTCTTGTACACAAAGGGGGCCCTAGAATTAAATTACAAACACTAATTTGCACAATATATGAACACTTACAAATGTAGGCCTACACTTTATATGCAAGAGAAGATGTTTAATATTGATGTGTTTTTATGTGTGTAACTTGACCAGGTGATGCATAATGCAAATATATTTTCCACTAAACAATTGTTTATCTTTTTGAAACCACAACAAAAGTATCATCACACAAAATGATAAAACACACTTCTTAGCGGAAGCCCTGCTCCTGATGTATGAAATTTAACATGTTTAATCTGAAAGTCTTAAATGAAAGGGGTAATTCTATATGTGGACGTAGTGTCAAATGAACATTGTTGATTCTGTGGTTTTACATCTGTTTTTCAGGCTAACAGAAAGTTTTCTTCCACTCCCAAATCTCATTGTTCATCCTTTCTTTAACTGTCTGAAAGCTGTGGAAGAGTTCTTAGTAAATCTTTCTGTTTCTTTATCCATCAGTGATGATGTATTTAGATGAGACCCATGCTGACACGCTTCTGTTAAGGATCATTACGGTTTGATTTAGTTTGACAAGATTTTTTTTCCCGTCTTTCCTCGTCACTTGAAAGAAAACCACGTTGCCCTCTCACTTGTTTTCCACATATTAATTTGGTGTAATTTAATTTGGAAAACATCTCCAGCAAGTTTCCCTGGCACAACCTTTGAAGTGACAATATGAAATAATAAACCCTATTAAATATAAATCACAGGCGCAATGTCAGCTTTGCTATGATTCCTATTTGATTTTCGAGCGAGAACACATGTGATCACTCGCTTTTCCATTTCTCCCCCACCCTCTATCCCACTATTTCACCTTTAATTGAATGCATTTCTGTTGTTGCCAACCAACACCCCCAGTCGCCCCCACCCACCCACCCATCTACTTCCTCAAGCACATAATGCATGCAGTAAAAAATTCAAATGAAATTAATTTTACAGCACCTTGTTTCCACTAAGCATGCCAACATCTGTTGTCGAGTCACAAGTTTACATTGTTGGTCATTACTTTCCACAATGAGCAAAATGTTTTATTAAAGCCCCATGGGAGGCCCTCTTGGATCAGGCAGAGACGACAGTGCTACTGACTGAACCCTCCCTGAACTCTGACAATCAAAGATTGGTTGCAGCTCTTTTGGGGCCTGACTACAGCCTGACTTCCCAAAACGGTCTGGGACTTAATGTGATTGAGGTACTGGACGGCCCGAATCCTTCAGGAAATCGCTGACCATAATGAAACAGCTTTGCTGACTTTTGAAGTGACGTAGTGCTTTTGTACTGTACAGCAGAGTAAATCTCACCCTGCTGTTTCACAAAGGCCTTTTACACTCTGGCTCTATATTAATAAGCCTTTTATTCTGCTGCTTCTAATTACCATAAAGCAAATATTAACATCACAATATGAGATGACAATACAAAAATTAATTAATCAACTGTTCTATGTACTATCAGTAGATTGCACTACGTTTAATTATGCTTTACACACAACTTCAGTTGCAATTTTTGGCTCAGTTTTAATAGGGACCAATTATGCTTCATCTATATATTTTTTTCTTCAACATCAGTAAAGCAGCTTTGATAAATTTATATAAATAAAAGTACAGTTCATAAAACTTTAATCTTCTAGAGATTTATGCAGTCCCTAAATTCATCCGATATCCATTAAAATCCATTCATCTACCTCTCAAAGGCCAAAATCCTATGAGCCTTCGCATGAACACTGTAAAAAATATGCGTTTTATGAATTAAAATATACTGTTAAGTCATGAAAGCTAAAATGAGTTGAGGATGATGTTACTCCACTGACTTCCTTGCCAGCAATGGTGAGTATGAGACTCATCCGTCATAACTTTTTCAACAGACCTTTTTCTTTACAGCTTTACTCTCTCTGTGGTTTGGAGGTGGAGTAAGCACAAATGGGAGCTGCTCTACAGAAAAATACCCCAAAAGAAACAGATGCGTTGCCATCTCATGCAGTCTAACCATGGAAAGTGTTTTCTGCTACATTTTGAGGATTCAATCGGGGATACATTTTGACCTATTATACATCTTCTTGTGAGACAGGTTGTCTACATATAGGTATAAGGAGAGATATCCCAGTTCTTTTAGAAGTGTATGAGCCAGAATGTCAGTGTGCCATCGCTGGATCTACAGTTTTAGTAAGGCAAAGAAGACTGTCTTTTATCCAAAAACTGTATACCAGACTGGTTTTAAAACTTTGTTTTGTAGTTGTTGTTGTTTGTTTTCTCCCTCAAAGCAAACCATTAAAGAAATAGATAAGTTTACATAATCAGAACTAAGGCTGATCTAAAGCCCCATTTATCGACGCAGATGACAGATACGCAGACGCGCAGAGGGTTTCGTCCATATTCTGTGTCAATTACGTGCATATTTGCTGCATTTTCAGGCTCCCTGAGCATCCGTCATTCGACGCAGAAGATGGAGTAATACCACCGCAAACTGCAGTGTCAGTGTTGAGCATAGTTGAGCAGAAACACACCACAGAAGGAGAAGAGAAATGGGAAGAGGAAAACCATAGAAGATGAATGAAGACAAGAACGAAAACATTATTACATTAATAAGACTCTACAAGTGATCAGGGAGTGTTGGTGGTTAGAAACAACTTTATAGCAGCATGTTTGTGCCGCCAACCGATGTCTGAAAGTAACGTCGTATCAGAGATTTAACAATGAACTCAGCACTGCCGCTTAGCGTAGGTTAGCCGTAGCAACATAAACGACGCATGGAAGTATGAAGACAGCGACACATGAAGACGTATGGAAGGGACGCCCCTTTTTACGTCTGTCAGGGAGCATAAATGGGCCTTAAGACTGCTTCTATCAAGACACATCCTGGCTGCACAGTGTTTTAAAACTACTGGTTAAGCTTGCCTCCACTCATTGGGATGCTATTGTGCACTGTGTGCTAAAAACAGTCAGGGAGTAAGTTCAACAAGAGCTATTATTCCACAACAAAAGCTTTAGACTGGTTAGGGAGTTTTTTTTAAGTGAACAAAACATAAGTGGGAGTATACACTCTCATATTGCAGTCTTGCACCCATCAAGTAAAAATCTTAAGATTTCTGTGCTCAACCTGCACTCCAGTGTTTGAAAATCCTAATAATGCCATTTTTGACTGGCCTATGTGTGCCTGGTAAATATATTTGTGATTCAGGGTTTCATCGTCAAAGTATATATATTACCAAGAAGACATATTTAATGTTGCAGATTTGACAAGCTAATGTCATTGAAGTGGGTAAGGAGAAAAACTAAGGTAGTCTGAGCCACTAGTGATAACACTAAAATGACACTAAAAATGACAAAAAAAGAGGAAAGAACAATAGGTTCTCTATAAAGCCTGAATATGTATCAGAGGAAATAAAATGCATGTACAATACATATATTGTATGTCAGAAAGACATGCATGCACATCCTAGTTTCAATGGGGTTAAATAGCTCATCTCCTTCATATGTGGTAGGAACAGCTCAGGAAGTAGGCTGTTTATTTGCACTGGTCCACATTTAAACAGCTTGCACTCACAGCCCTTCAAAGAAAGGCACATTGTATATTCATCAATTTTAGTACTCAAGGGGAGAGAAAAAATAAGCAGACTGCTATACATAAATCATTAAGACACAATCAAAAGCAAATACAAAATATACAGAGCTATAAACACAGGCAGTCATCTGCTGTGGGATGAGATGTGAATGTGGTCCCAAAACCTCAAACCAATGTTTCAGTGGTGGTTATATTAGTTACAGTTGGAAAACAGGCTTTAAACACTAAATTCTCTACAGGCTGCGGCTTTAACAGAGCAGAAGAACAAGGAGAAAGACAGGCTGTGGGTGTTTCTGGAAGCACCTTTACTCAGAAGATTTGGCTGTAAAATGTGAAGGGACTGAGGACACACCCCTGAGGAGCTCTGAAGTGGTTGTTGCCACCAAGGGGCCTTGATAGCCCGGCTGCTTCTGCGCTCCATTGGCCCCCAAGCAGGTGACAGGGACTCGTCCACACTCTGGGCCTCTGCCAGTAACAGATGTGCTTAGTCAAATGACTAATTGAAAACCTAAAACAAAATCAGCAGCTTGGCTATTTGGCCTGCATAATAACAGGACTGTGTTGATAAAGGGAGTGGGAGAAAACACACACACCCCTCTCATCAGTGGCGCCATTAACAATCATGAGCAAAGATGAAAACAACGCTTGGTTTATTCGGCAAATGAAAGCACATAACTAGATGCTGTCCCTGGAGTCCATTTCCAATTTTAATAATACATCAAGGAGCCTAGCCGCCGCAAATGCTACTACGTTGAGAGCCAAAGCATACCAAACTACTTACAGCTCAAGCATGGGGAGACAACTCCCAGAGCTAAGAATTTAGCAAATGCATAAAGGTACACAACATGATAGCTATTAGCTAAATTAAAAGAGCCATTACCAGAGTTGTGTGTGGAATCAGTTGCCAGTTAAAGACTACAAACCAAAATGTTCCATCTCAGAAGAGAAAAAAATCTGCATGTTTGTTTCTTCCCTACCTCATCTCTCTCGGTCTACATCGTGAAAAGCATGCAGCCTGAGCTCGCCTCAAATTATGTGCATGAATAATAAAATACCTTCTAATTAAAAACTGTTGTTAAATATGCAAAAAATCTAATGATAATGAGATTGTGCAATACCTTAGAGTAAAGCATATTATAAATTACTTAGAAGTGCAAGTCGGCTTGACCCAAACATTGCATTTTCGAAGGCTACTCGCAATATTATGTCTGGGGCATATGGAATTTATAGGGAGGCAGCAGTAAACTGTTTAGCTGTGTTTCAAACTGTTTGTCTACATACATGCATACATATGTCGGTGGATGAATGCAAAAATGTGACTGTTAAGGGAAGGGGGGTTAAATATAAATATGTGAGCAAATGTGTCTACTTGAGTGGTTCTGGCAAGAAAATGTCTGTAAAAGCAACTTATGGAGGTAGACTATGAGGATACAGTATTATTTCTAATATCTTTTTGGACATGGCTCAAACAGCAAACTTGCAATATGAAAAATAGGATGGTTATGAATTTATGTTTACAGGAATGTGGGCAATATTACCATGCTGTCATAATCATAAAATAGGAAACAACAAATAATGAAAGTCTCACACACTGCAGGTAGAGCACATAAAGCCACTACCATATAATGATGATAAAGTAATTGCAGGTGTCTTTGAAGCATAATCTGCATTGTTGAGGAGCCATGATTTACAAGTATTTGATTTTATTTCATTTTTTATTTGCTATGACAGCTAAACAAATAAATCACCAGTTCACTCAACAAATCATAGTTCTTTTTTTCCCCGTCTGGCTTTGGGTTTGCTTCGCATCATCAATCATAGCACTTCAGTTGTCCCTGATTGAGTTGTCTTCACATCTATATATGACAATACCTCTATCCTGTTTAAACCAGTAAACAAAAATAGAAAACCTTGGCGCATATTTACATACAGTTTTCAGGCGGTGGCTAGTAAAACAAGAAATGACACTTGTCAGACGACGACAGACAAAAACAGATCCATAAAAGGGACATTAGCGGGGAAAAAGCACAAATACTTTGTTGGATTATTGTAATTGTACCAGTGAAGTCATGACCAATTTGGTTTTCTTTTACATGAAATACTAACTTCCCTTTTTCAGCATCTGGCTGAATACTGTGAAGACATAAATACAGTCTCAGGTACTTGCAGACAAACACGGGTTTATGTGGTTTTTAACATACAGACATGTGATATGTATTCACACCAGTTTTCATAGCCATAAGATTATTATATTAAGATGCATCATTGAATCATATTTATGGAGATGAGAGTTGCAAGTCAATTGGCGGCAATAATATTAGCTTTATAAATCCACTTGACACATGCAGAATAGAGCCTGTACTTAATATTCAGCAAAATAAGACTTCACTCTGATTGAAAGGTTTGCACTGCACATTGTCAAACATGATTGCCCCATTCTGGGCCAGCCAGCACCGGGAACAATGTGCATATTTCACTTCCAGTCAATAGGCCTCCACCATGTTTATTAAAATTTTAACAGGACTCTGAGCTTTACAGATTCATCAGCTATTCAAAGCTACTGAACAATTCAGCTGTCAGCCCTCCTTGCATGTTTCTGCCCCCCGTGTCCCTGACCTTCCATGCACGCGGAGCATGCTGCCGTTTTAGATGACTTTCCACCAAGTCTTTACGACCAAATAAATAGCACCATGCGACTCCACCCATCACACATTATAATCCTGATTGCTTTTATGTTTAAACCATAAACAAATACTTGATTATGAGAGAAGGGAATAAATCAGGTGACATTATATGAGAAGGCAACCCATCGAGTGAAAGAGTCATTTAGATTAACGAAGCAAGTGGCTCCTACATGCACGCGTATGCGCACAAACCCAGACACATAAGTGGACTAAGGAGGCATTGCCGCCAATAACTGCTCTGAGGGGAGCTTTGATGCAAATGATGCAGAGGTTTGAGTTTCCCAATGTAATAACATCAAAGTGTGCAAAAGTGAAATCTGCTCCATGAAGGCAGCAAAGATGGTCTTTCCCTTTAAAATCTTCATATATACATTCTAACCTCTTTGTTTTCATCAGTATGAAGTCATCGTAGCTTGCTTTAGTTATTTATTATTGTCCTCTCATGGCTGCTCAGGTGTCTTGGTTTGGTTTATCAAAGGCGATAAATACACTACTGATGTGATAACTTGACACAACAATGTGGTGACGTCAAACAGGCTCATCCAGAGTCAACTGTGAGACTAGAGGCCCCTTTGATGTCAGAAATGCAAGGCAGCGTGGAAAACAAAGGACTCTTGGAGAGGCAGGATGAAATGCTTGCAGGTGTATGTACTCTGTATGTGCAGAGATATGTAGCTTGTGTGTGAGCGAGCCAAAAAGACAAAGGGAAAGAGGAAGAGGGGAATCTGTGTCTGTGTGACTGAGAGCAAGTAAGTGAAATTGGATGTGTGTACGCACGCACAAAACTCATTTTACCCAGCTCTCAACTTACATCCTTCATCCAGCGGATGAAGTGAGTGAGAAAGTGGCAGTTCTTTGGCAAATAAAATCGGGTTCATGCAAAGCCAGTATTAATTTGGCTTTTCCGCTGGAATGAAATGTTTTTGTTTTGGGAGGAAATTGCCCTGAGCAGTAATGAATTTCCCCCCTCTGTGCAATGTGGCACCATAATTTAGCAGAGCGATAGATCACATAGGCTGACGATTTGAGCGTGCATATATTCTAATAGAAAGCTGATAAATATTAAATGTGCGACATTTAAAAGAGGCTCATTTTCCCAGCTTTTAGTGCAGTGAGAGCAACATTTTTCATAATGGCTGCTGGCAACATGAGACAGGGAGAAAAAACGAAAAAAAAAAAAAAAAGACAACAAGCATCATTGAGGCCAATATTTATTCACACTGATTTATCCAAATGAGTCTGTGAGCTAACGAGATATCAGAGAGGCAGTGAGTTAGTTTTGCAAACCTCTGAGCATTCTGGCATAAGACAATACCCGCTGCTGTATTTCAAAGCATCAATCAGCCGTCATCACAAACCTATGGTGATTTTGCCTTCTTTCTTTTGAGCTGCAATGTTTACACGACCACTCTCTTGTTGTCGTTGTAATCAGCTCTTGCTTTGGTATCAAGTTACAGTCAAAATATGCCAGCATTTGTCTGCTAAAACAGTCCTCAGTTGTCTTTTCAAAACATGTCAGACTATTCTTTTCTTTTTTCACAATTTGGAAATTAGTTTTGGACACCGAGATGTAGTTGGAATGCTTTGATGTGTTGGCATATTCCCTTTCATGTCATCTTCACGGTTAAACACATTTACAAATCAATGCAGTTATTTTCTGGATGAACAGCTAGAGTGTCAAAAAAGTAATCAAAGCAGCTGCAGTAGCTTTCGAGTTTTTGAGTTATTTGTATTCATTTCACAGATGATATTGAAACACTGCTGGGCACAGTTTTGCTGGAACAGTTCATTACAAGGGATTACAAAGGCTCAATCTAAGACATACTGCTGTATTTTAACAGCAGAGTTAGGCTGGTGCAAACTAAGTAAGTGTTAGGTCGAATCCCAATGTTTCCCCTACACACAACCACTAGCCCTAGCTCACTATCACTAGCCCTAGAAATGAAACCACAAGGTGTAGGGCCTTCGTAACCTTCCCTATGGCCCTGTCCCAATACATCCCCTAGCCCTACACCTAAATTTTGCACGGAATCGGAACATCACTGACTGGTCACTGCTTCATTCAAGTTGTGAGCGGCTGCTAGCTAGTTCCCTAGCGTTCAGAACAAACATAGCTAACGGTTACTAGCAGGTAGGCTAGCTAGTTCGCTAACGTTCGGAACAAACATAAATAATGTTACTCGTAGCAATATTGTCTTGTCGCTGTTATTCATCTTTATTATGGATGTAAAATACCAGCTACATT
>JAVQJG010214793.1:0-13395 GCA_036024015.1 Craterocephalus amniculus
ATTTTCTTTATTTTAATATGTTAATTTGCATGTGCACTGCAGATTCCAGATCACAATGGATTTATAAAATCACCAAACATTTAATCCAGGTCATCAGAAAAATGCAGTATCTCACATTACGATTATAGGAAAGTTTCAAGATCTAGAAATTATTTTACATGTACATGTTTATATTTCCACATCTGTTAATCGTCCTGGCCACCAGAACTGAAGTCAGATCTATTAAGTAAGAAAAAAAATTTGAAATTATTCCCCCTTTTTTATTTTCTCACATATCCCCCAAATGTCCAATCCCTATCTGCAGAGGCTCTCCCGTAGCATGGCTCTGGCTCCGCATGCTCCACTCAGGGGACTGAATTGAGGATTTATAAACACTTTGGAAACCAGAATAGAAAATTATTCTTTATCGTATTTATTTTCTGATGCAAACTTTAGAAATGCTACTGAGAATTTGCTGTCTCGAGAGCATATGGGGTGTAGATTCTCAGTCAATGAGAGGCCAAAGTAATCCTAGGAGCTTAAATCGAAGGCAACTACATTTTGTCTCTTGATAAATAAGCTGGAACAACAGCTTGTCGGCCTGGAACTCCACCGGTAGGTTTAGAGCTGAAGAAACCTTTTGGCTGAGAAGTGAAGTGTTTACAACAGACAACGAGGAAGTTGATTCCAAAAAGTTTGGCTTCGTGGTACAGTGTCAGCAGCATGATTTAAAGCTGCTGGGAGGAGAAAAAATTCTACTTTTAACTGGGACTCTAATGTAAAAATCCCCCTAGGGCCTTAACAATGTTCTGTTTTGGAGTTTACATGTTGGAACTAAGTTCAGACTCCCTATGTATTCCCCAAAGCAAAAAGTGATTAGTTTACAATATATCTCCTTTAAATGTTGTTTTACAAACACCAAGCAACCATCTAGCCGATCTGAGATCAGATTACTCTCTTTGTTACCCTTAAATGTGCCCTAGCAGTGTTTTAAAAAGGAGCAAGACAAAACTAAAGCAAGTTAATGTGACTACAATTTATATACAAAGTCTTATCTCCATTAAAGGAAGCTCTAAGAACAGAATAACACGGAAAAGCTTTTAGACTTTTTCCAGAATGAAACCTGAATGGGTAAAACGGAAATAACTACTGGTCTGAAGCATTTTTTTTAAATAAAAGAAATGGAAAATAAATCAACACTAGATGGCGCACTGGATCCAAACAACCTTATCTGGTGGTCTGGCTACTGCTCTAACTCTATCCAAAAAGTTTACTGTTTACACTTTAACCATCTTTAAAAAAGAAAAATCCTGCAACACTTTTATTCAATTTTAACATCAAGTTTAATTCAGCAGGCTAAGAAAAAGAAAATTAGCTTAAAACAGTAGAAAACGGTTGTCAGACAAATGAACAGGTGAGGATTTTAATGCTTCTGAAGGGCAACTAAAATGCGGAGGACTTTCTCATATTCTTTGGCACAGCAGACCAAGATTAAGTTTCTTTCAATATTAAATTAGATAGTTCAGTTTATGCTCAATGATTTGAAATTTAAATATTTAAAATTTATACAATAAATTGTAGACTGATTAGGAGTTTATCAAATATGTAAAAAGAGATCGAGACTAGAGTAAAGGTGTCGCGGAGTAATCTGAACATGAAACTGTAGGCCCGGAGTAAACGTCCTGGTTGTTTGGTTTAGCTCGCGTAATGACCGGGGCCAGAAAGTAGGCCAAAACCAGGCGACAGGTAAGCTACACCTGCGGCGCGGACTGACCTTCATTACCAGCACTGACGAGAGCTCGCGAGAGGGCACCTACTGCGCATGTGCGCGAGTGGACTTGCTTCTAAGCTGAAGCGGACAAGTACAAAGAGGCTGCTGGTGCTGCGGACGGGACGTGCTGCGGTCGCGGGGATAAAGCTGAGGCTTGTAGAGTTTTGCATGAAACTCCTGCTTCATTCCAACTCTTTCCCCTAAAAAAAGCCGGAACTTTACAGCGAATATTTGAGTTTTTAAAGAAAAAGGAGCTGAATTCAAACCCTGGGACACACTTGGCGTCGGGTGAGTTTAGTCTTTACAGTCGCGTGGGTTCTTTTTTTATTTGTTCGGTTGTTAAATACAAGATATAGTACAGAATTTAAAAGTGTTTAAGCCTTTGTACATCTTTTGTGGTGTATGTAGTAGTGCGTGTGAGCTGCTGTAGTTAATTATTTGGCGTTGAACGCGTCCTCGCTGCGTGTTGGTGGTCAGACTGTCGCGCAGACCAGACAATCGCATAAAGCGCTGCTGGTTAATCGGGATTACGTTTAAAGTCGTATGGTGTTTTTTTTCTTGCACCTGCTCATTGCGATAATCTGGTGTTGTTTTTCCATTGTATTCCAGCTAAACAATCCTCTCTTTGGCCGCTCTGGTGTCACGCATGTGTTAAATGAGTGCAGAAATGCAACAGAATGAGTTGAACTTTGAGCTCCAGGCGCAGAAAGCTGGAGGCTGATCTCCAGATAAGTTATCTGAGTGATTCATCTTTTCATTTCTTTGATGTCTTAACTTGAAACTGTGATATTGCAGCCATCCTCACCTCCAGCAGAGGAATGTTAACACTTCTTTCTCTCTGTGCACCCATTTTCATGGCCGCCTCCTCATTTTCTTCAATACAGTGCAGTGATTGACTCCTCACAAAAGCTTCTTTATAAGGTGCTGAAAGCGACTGTCGTCGACTTAGAAATGTTGCATACTGTGTAAATGAAGCTGCTCTTTGTCCTATCTTCAGCCATCTGCCCCTCAGAGTCCTGACTGCTACCTGTTGGTTATGGTGGGACGCCGAGGCTTTTCAGGGTCATACAGGGATTCAGACCTGGATGGTGGTCTCTTTTGTTCTGGTGTGAGAGCTGGGGTCAAACGGAGGGCTCCTCATCTTCTCCAGACTTAGAGGCTGTTCCACTTTTTTCTTTAGAGATCAAGTACTGAATTGCTATGTGAGGGAGGTGGAGAATATGAGCATTGTGGAAGCTGTCTAATGAAATTCTTCAGCTTCCAGTGTGGCACTTCTGGCATATACCTGAAGCCGTTTTTCCACACTTGGGGATAATAAGTGCAGATTTCATTCAGGAGGCTAAACAAAGCGTTCTGTGCACATAAAAGTCTTAATCAGAGGCGGCTTTGTCCGCTTTGGTCATCTTTTTCTTTTGCATTTCTCCACGTGTAACATATGATTTTAACACTTGAATTCACATTCATGTTTAAGCTCCCGTCTCCAACACTGAAACTTTGTGAAAAACAATCAAATAAATCCTCCTCAGTTTAACAGTTTCTTTTAACAGTTCTTTACTCAAGTTTTTTTTTTAAATTTTAGTCTTGAATGGATCATTTCTTTACGGGCCTTTTGCAGTATGGGGGGATTACTTATGTTCCTACTGTTGAGGAAATGTTTGAGCAATGAATTATGTCACAAAGGAATTATAAGAAGCAGAAAGTGTCCAGTAAATAACTAAGTGGGCTGAAAATTGATCTCTAATTTACTGAAATAAGTGGAAACATGCATGGAAAAAATAGTAATAATATTTTGTCTCCTGAACACAACCATGGCACTTGTTTCCAGGAATGGTTCTCCAGGCTTCCTAGAGGAACATCCAAAGCTCTTCTTTGGATTTTTCCTGCTTTTTGTTCCAATCTAGCCGGATGACTCCATGCTCCAGACTCCGGGGAGGATCCATCTCTCCTTTTTTTGTCCAGTTCCTGTGTCATGTGACGTATCTCAGCCTTTTCTCCCCATTTCCCTTCCCTTTTAATAATGTTTTTTTAGCCCCCACCTTCCATAGAGACTATTTCTGAAGGGGCTTGGTGAACTCTAGATGAGTCTATTGGGTCTGCTGCTCAGGACATCATCTTCAGATACTGATCATCTGCCTCTCTGCACACCGAGCAGAGATGTACCAAGCTTTTAGCCTGTGCTTTTGGAAAAATCAGCTGGTGCAGAACTTAGATTTGTTACTAAATTGCAACCGGCTGATGGGAACAATGTGCTGCATGAGCCAATGTAAGATGTTTTTTGATAAGTTGAAAGCCGTATATCAGCACAGCACTGGCTCATCCCTTAAGTTAGCTGCTCCTTTTTCATGCTTGAGTGGTTCGTGGGTCGGTGTTAAGTGGCTCAACAAACAAACACATTCCTCTGAGAAAGACTGAACTGAAAACGATGGAAAAAGCAGCAAATTGCTTTTAGGTTGGAGAAGTTTGACACGGTAAACTTCACAAATTCCCTGCACCGGACGAACTATCAGAACTGTACCTGCTGACTGGTGTGTGATTGTGTGTGTGTGTGGGCGGACGGGCAGGCCTCTTGTTCACAAGTATTCTGAACTCTGACTTGTTCACGCTTTAACAAGCTTAGTGCCAAATCTGTACATTGTGCATGTCTTACAGCGCCATGCGTTGCGTTTCACGGCCCCCTGACCCGTAAGCAGATCAGGTGGAAGCGGCGCCTGGCATCGGCTGGTACATCAGGCTCAGGGTCCACATCTTCAGCCCAACACAGACATATGGCTGCAAAGGTCGCTCAATTAGCACCTTAGTGAGAGGACCATCCTGCCCGCAGCATCAAAGTGAGGACCCCCTCCCCCGGCTGCGGTCAGGAGTCCCATCCCTCCAGTGCTGCTTTGATGGAGCCACTTCCCCCTCATCCCTGCAGCAGCAGCCCCAGCCTGGCTTTTCCTGCGGGTGTACGGTTTCTTGTGGAATCCATCTCTGTGCTGTTTTCTCTGTAATTTTATATCGGCAGGGTGCTCGGGCTGTATTTTTAGTTTTTCGGTGGAACATCTGTGCATACCTCTGTCCCGCTTGTTCTCCTCTCGCACATTTTAGTGCTAAAAATGATAATTATTCAGCTGCTTTTACTCAGAAGATGAGATTTCTTTGCAGCCATCTGTCCTCTGGTAGCTTTTGCTGTGAGAGCTTCACGGCAGTTTAACGCCGCTGAAATCACTCTTACTGGTCGGACTGGAGGTGAAGGGAGTTGTTACAGCTGCTTAGGTTTTAAAGTGCGGTATGAAGACCTACATGAGCCTCAGGGGCTGCCCTGTTATTACCAGATCAAGCCTACTTACAGTATAGCCACTGAAACCAAACGGTGAGAGGCCCTCAGCAGAAAGCAGAAACCCCGCCAACGTGTGCTGGATAAAAGCCGAATCTGTCCGGAGCAATATCCGAGTAAAGATATAGACTCGCAGTCTGAACTTGGGGTTATATGGTGAGGTGTACACAGCTTGGGGACCAGGGTAGAAATGTACATTTTTCACTACTTCTGATTTTAATTTCTATGTTTCACCTTTTAAATACACTTTAACCAGCCTTGTTTAGTCTCATTATTTTGTCACCTGGGTGGTTTTACTCTTATTTTGTCATTTTAATCGAATGTATCACACAGAAAACAGCTAATAAACCATTTTTATGACTTGGAATGTAAGTATAGATTGTGAATTTTAAAAAATCATGTATAAATGTGGCCAATAACTGTTATATACAACTATTTATATTAAAATGCAAGCAGCACCTCAGGCAGATTTATTCATACAGCAGTGCTCCGTTAGAGTCAAACAGCTGGACTTTCTGCTCAAAATTCACAAAAATCTTCATTTATTTTTTACACAAAATCCAAACAAAATGACTATTCTACTCTCTGAACACGATAACTTTACACTTTATATTCATAAAATGTCACAAATCTGTCTAATCTCCATACTTGCCGTCACTCCCCCAACTTCCCCCCAAAGTAACTACATGACATGTATTACTTGACAATTTTTCAACCAATAGGAAGCCCAGCTGCTAGAAGTATTTGAGTTTTTGCTTGCTAGCATGTTTGCTATAAAAAGACTGTTTTTAAATCTTCTTTCTGCATCAAACGTGACTGTAAAATAACGAAAAAGTAGGCTGCATATTTTAGATCGTAACTCTAGGTCTTCTTAAACAGAGTTATGTAATCTGGACGCAGCGGCGCGTTCCTTGGCCCTGGAGGGTTAAACGTGGGACTCAATGGATGAAGGCAATAGAAAAGGCAAGCCTCGGGGAATCCTAAAAGATTTCCAGCAGGCTGCCAAACAGCGCTGCTCTGTTCACACATTTGAGGGGAAGTCATTATTGAAATGATCAAAGCCCTGGCAGGACTTCTCAAATCTTTTCTAAATCAGGCCTTTCTGGATTAAGAAGTTTAGCCGAGTCACAGAGGCGTGAGGTGGATTGGGAGGTGTTTGGGCTGGCTGCTTTCTATTATGCAGGACGATGAAAGACATTTTCAGAAATACGATGCTATGTTGATGTTAATATCAGATTTATGTCATTATCCAGATGTGCTTGTTAGTTTGCAGGAATCGTCTGCAGATCTGACCTAATTTTGTTTACTGTAGCTGCTTATTCCCATGCAGAATCACAGGACAGTTAAAGCCGAGGCAAAGAGTTGATTTAATATTAATGTTGAACCTGGTGGTATTCATCCAGAGAAAACTCCAGTTTAACCTTTGTTTTTCTTTCCTGTTGCATCCTGCTGTAACTCTGGTTCCCTCTCCTTTTGGGTGGAATTTACTTCCCCGTGTGTTAATCTACTGAATTGGACATGTTTAATGACCGTGGTTGTTATTTTGTCCTAAAAGAAGAAAAAAAAAAAAAAAGAGCTAGATGAGCGGAAGCAGCAGTGTTGATGGGAGAGCTGATAAGCTCTTTTTGCCTCTCGGGCTTGCAGAGCTGAATTCCCTCTGTGTTTTGGGTTTCAGCTCGTGCCTCCTAACAACAAGCTGACATGCAGAAAGTCTGCCATGATCGTAGTAAATATGAGAAAATGCAACTAAAGTTTTCCTGGTTTGGTGGATGTGTTTCATGTTTGTAGACTTGTTAGATGATTCATTCCTGCATGCTGCAGCCTGCATGAGGAGGAAAACTTAAAGCGAGCATGAGTGTGTGTGAGTGTGTGTGTGGCTGGGATTAACCCTGCCTAAACCCTGAAGTGTGTTCACAAAGATGTTTTGTTTCCTGGCATGTTAATCCCTTTTCTTTCATTAATGCTTCCTCGCAGTCATAATGTCCCCCCCTTCTTTTTCTTTTGCTTTTAAGTGGAAGATGGTTGTCATGGATTGATCATATTGGATGTTTTTACATCACCGTAGAGATAATTTTCTCGTCTCAGGTTATTTTCTAAAACTTGCCATGATGACCTGTTGTTTTAATGAGTGAAGAAACACTGGTGTCCATGTTGTTGTGTCTAGAGCAGGGTGTCACACTCAGTTTAGTTCATTGATCGTAAATGGGCTGCACCAATGAGCAACAGCATGAAACCCCCAATTTATCCCATTTTTCTTTTAGCATAAAGGAGAACATTAAGATTTTTACGTTTTTATTAACTATGCTTTTGGTAAAAACATGAACAACCTCATTTTACTTGAAAAAAATAAGGCTTCATCAAAGCTCTTTGGAACTAAATGCAGTATTTCGCATTATAAGTAGAAAAACCTGTTAAATTTTACATGAAAATAAATTTTTACGTCTTTGTTGTAATCCTAAATAACTGAACATACTTAATCTAAACAAGCAGAGTGGTATCTCATTAAAAAACGTATAGATCTTTATTCATACAGCACTTTTCATGCATGGTGAAGCTTAAAGTGCCATAAAAAAGTAAAAAACTAATGCCCCACACGTTGAAACAAAAAAGGAAGGGCTGTAATGAGGGAATACAAATCTTTAAAAAATATTACACCAATAAGAACATTAATTCCAACCAACAAAAGTAAAAAAGTAAATGAATAAAATCAGAATAAAACGTGTAGAACATTTTCGCACAATGTTGGGAAAACTATAAGAAATTTCATCATGAGTGCCAGATTTGATCCTCTGGCCAAATTGTTGGCCCCCGGGCCTTATGTTGGACACCCATGGTCTAGATTTATAGAAATCAGGACTTTCTGCTGCATGGGACGATCCCATGAATGAAGTTAATTACATCAGAATGAGAAGGCACGCTGCCCGGCGGCACGCTGAATGATTGTTTTGACATTTTGACCGTAATGGGAGCAGTGGTAGAAAGAGCCCAACGTGGTGAAGGAGAGAACCTGAAGGTGTTAATTATCCCTCCCTGGCTTAGCTTTGTTTACCGGAGAGAGGAGATCATTCCCTCTGATTTAATTCAGGAAATGGCAAGTTTCTCACAAAGGAAGGATGTTCAGAGAGAAGCTTGTTCAGGTCCGATGCAGGAAGTTCGCAGCTCCATGTCTCTTGTGCAGATCTTCTCTTTAACAGCGACATGTCCAGGATGACACCAACGATGGTTAACCAGCACTGCAATCCCAGCTCCTTCAGCTTCCCGCTGAGGTGTTTATCACGGTCTGCACGGACCGTCTTGAAGGCGTCTTGTTTGATTTTGTGAAGCTGAGTTTTATATTTCCGAACAATGTTTCTGGCTTTCACTCTCTGGTCTTTTAAACTGATCTCAGAACAGTGTTTAGATCCAGTTTTATGCTGTGATCATCATCAACATGATAAATGCCTGGTTATCTCTACTGTGAAGTGAGGCTTCCCTCAATAAAACTTCTCTGACTGAGACTCTTTCTGAACTTCTAACATTCAATCTGTTGCAGAAAACACAACACAACAAGTTCCATGCAATGAATTATTATTAAAGCTGTTAAAACGTCTGAGGTAGCAGAAACTCTTTCTCCACTCAGCGCAGGCTTGCGGCTTCTTGTGAATGCGCTGATGTACCTTTTTTAAATGATCATTTCGGCTGAAGCTTTTCTCACATCGGTCGCAGGCGTACGGCTTCTCGTTGGTGTGGTTGAGTTGATGTTTTCTCAAATAAATGGAGTGGCGGAAACTCTTTCCACGGTCTCCGCAGTCGTACGGCTTCTCTCCGGTATGAACGTGCTGATGTACCTTTTAAATTTCCCTGCAGGTTAAAGCTCCTCTCACACTGGTCGCAGGCGTACGGCTTCTCTCCGGTTTGTTTTTTTCTGATCACAGCGGGGGCTGGTTCCTCCAGCTGTACTTCACAGACAGGCTTGCTTAACATGACCCCGATCTGGACCTTTTGGTGGTTTGTATTAGGGCTGTCCCGATCCGATACCAGTATCGGGTATCTGTGCCGATACCAACAAAAAAACTCGGATCGGAAAGTATCGGCCTGCATTGAAATATGCCAATACTGTTGCCGATACCAGGTGATCAACATTTTCTATCCAGCCCTTTAACCTCAGCACCCTTTACGAGATCGCCCTAGTACATTTTCTACAGGGTTTCCTCAGGTTGTTTTTTCTTACAACAGAAATGTGCCGTGTGTTACACAGTCTTTAAATTTATTAAATTAATTCATTGGTTAATAATTAATGACTCAATTTTTCTCACATCTTCTATTGTGGACTTTATCAGTTACACCTTAAAGTTTTGAGGTGAGGTTTGACACAATATTTTGCTCATAACAAAATGTAAGTATCGGGTATCGGCTGATACTCAACCCTCTGTATCGGTATCGGAAATGAAAAAGTGGTATCGGGACAGCCCTAGTTTGTAGCTATAAAGTTAAGACGGAAAGACAAAGACAGCAACACAGGCACATTAAAAACACTAAATGGTAAATTCTTCCCAACTGTATGGCAGGACGTGTCCAGATACACGATCAAAGTTGGCAAAACAAGTGGAGTTTATTTAGTAAAACTTTATTTTCTAAAACCTTGTTGAGCATTTTCTTGGTACCAGAAGGAGGAAATGGATTTTAACATTATTCAGTATTTTTTCTCCATCAGAAATAAAGCTAATGTAGTTGATAAATAATAAACACTCAAAACAGTTTGTTTAAAATGTATACAGTAGATTACATCTGCTACATTTCAACTTCTCCAGAATCAAAACATTTTTCATTTTAAGATTATTTATCAACATTTCTGCATTTTTAAGCTATTTTAAATGTACTAAATGAGGTGTTTGTTGGACAATTTAAGTGGAGCCACAGATAAAACTACGCCAGATTTTACTTCTGCTTGCAGTGAAATCAGTTTGTGGTTTTCCTCTTCAGTGGATATCTGCTCCTCTTCCTCCTTTCTTGTTTTTATATCGGCTCTTAAAAGATAAAGACACAGAGTTGGAGAGGAAAACCCAGAAATGACGGCAGCTAAAAAAACACCAACATTGCCAGGAACTAACTATAATTTTATGGTTAACCTTTTTTTTTCCAACAGTGAGAGAGGGAAACAAACAAAAATACATTTATTTGCATGATAATGAAAATACGAAATACGTCCGCTAGCGATGAAACATGTTGTTTTTACCGTTTGTCACATGAAAAGCTGGAAATCTTCTGCAGGTTTCAAAATGAAACTGAAGTCTGAAAGCTGCACTGATGGTTTTCATGGTAACCCCTTTAGATAACTCCATTTCAAATAATACCAGTTCCAAAAGCGTTTCGTTTCTTATTTTTTTAAAAACAACAAAAAACAAGAAGAAAGCTGTTGCATCCAGTCAAATCGCAGCTGTTTATCCTGCGCAGTCAAATCTCTGAGTACATGCATGTAGACAAATACCTTTAACTAATACACCAAGCAGCAAACTCGGGCTTAGAAACGTGAAGCCAATGCGAAAGTGCCAAAAACTGTAGTTCCTACCTCCTCCACTAGGTGCTACTGCAAAACAGAGCAATTCCCCATAAACTCCCATGTTAAACTTTACAGCAGAATTAAACATGTTTACAGACTATATAAACATGCAACTCCATATAAACATGGTCCTATACACACACTCACACACATCAACATACACTCTGGAGTGGTGGACAAGTCGGTATGCTCTAAATTTTTATGTCAATTTAATTTTCAAATATTTTATTAGAACTTTTCGTCTGTCTGTCTGTGTTAATTAAAGAGACCGATAAATGCTGTGATCCTCACCCAACAAACCTTAGTCCAAGTTTGGTGTAGGTCTGTGCAAGTCTTTTTATTGAACTATGATCGTCTTAATGAAATCACAGAAGTATTTACAGTAGTTTTTGTCCTTTTTAACCAGGTCAGCTGGAAAAAACTTTTGCTTAACGGATGAAAATGCACATTTGCATGATTAAACATCCGTCCGTCCCCTGCAACTTAGACGGGTTGTGTTGTCTGCTCCTCAGCACATTTCTGAGGGGAAGTTTAGTTTATGTAAACTGCTCATCCTGAAGTTGTCACAACTCCTTCAGACCTAATTCTGACTGACATGTAAGCAGATTGAAACTGAGATTTATTTTATTTTTTTTAAATCCCGCTTGCTCCCTGACAGTGTAACAGGACAAGGCAGGTGTTGAAGGGAATTCAGGGCTCAAATGATGGTGATAATCCCTCAGCTATGCAGGCATGCACAGACCACACTTGTCAAATATAGGCATTTCATAGACGACCGCTTTTGGCAGGAGTTCATTAAAACTCCTCATCTTTGTTGGTGTGCTACAACATGAAGATCTTTGTTTACCATGTTGTGTCTCGCTGATGTCTTACATTGGTTTAACCCGGTCACTTTAAGTCTGAACTTTGGTGTCTTGCTTCTGTCGTGGTCCAGCGAGCTTGGGAGAATGAAGAGACAGGTAGTGATTATGAAAACAAAGCAGTGACTCAGAAATGAAACATTGATTTGTGGTTGTTCCACCAGGAATGAGAGTGCAACACTGTAAAATGAAGTGACCTCAGCAGATCCTCCCTTCCTGCTTTCACTCCTCCGTGAGCCGACATGAGGCAGAGAGATCCCGTAGATGTGTTGCTTTTTCACGCCTCGGCAGAATTCTCAGTTGACACAACCTCAGAGGCAAAAAGACACGAGTTGCTTTTAGACCTAGAAGTTGTAAGATTTACCTGCACCCAGAGATTTCCACGTTTGTGTTCATATCTCTGATTTTAAGATTTATTTACCTACTTTTACATTTTAAGTTGTTCGGCTACTTAAAGACGTACTACAGGCCTTTTCATTTTTCTCAGTGATAGGCCCCTTATCAACGACTAATCCAGCATCATCTTCCTCCTGCCTGTACTGTGAGATCTCTCCAGCCAATGAAAGAAGTCTTGACTCTTGTCTTTTCTTTTGCTTTGTCTTTTTTTTTTCCTCTCTTCCTCCGATGAGTTTCTCAGCCATAAAACACAGCTGGACGTCCCCAGAAATGTACATAATGAACATCACAGTCCCATCAAACGAGCCGGGAGAGTTATAAGATCCGAAAGTTGCGTAATGCCAAGCAGGAACAGGAACTTGTATTTTATCTCCATGCGTTTAGTTCCAGCTGAGGTCTGGTTTGAAGCACATTGGGGTCCCACTGTTACAGTTCTTTAGCCGAACTCCGGTCCTCTGGGCCGCTATTCTGCACACCTGATTCAGATTAAATGGATCCTAAAGCTTTTGTCAGCCTCTTCCCATTGAACCATGAAGTCCAGCCAGGTGTGTTGGAGCAGGGAAACAACAAACCCTGCAGGATAATGGCCCATAGGAGTTTGACACTTAACCCGAGATTCTGGAAGGTTCTGCTACTCAATAATCACATCAGTCTGCACAGTTTTTAAATCTCACCTGAAAAGTGGTTTTCTTACCTTTTTTATTACCATTTACTCTTTTTATTTTGCGTTGTCTTTGTTTTAACTTGTTTTTAGTTCATTTTACTGCTTTTGTTTGCTTTAATAGGCCATTTTTGCATCTATTTCATTGTATTGTTTGTTATGCGGTAGAGCACCCAGGTCAATCTTATTTTTAGTTATGCTCTGGTAGTGAATCAACTTTGACATTGAAGTATTGACATGGAAGTATGCAGGAGGTTTTCCTCTCCACTGTTGTCTGAAGCAGCTCAGAGGGGATTGATCCAAGACTAGATTCAATGCAGTCTGCTGGTTTCCTACATCGGCTATTTGTTATAAATCAGCTCATATATATGAATTTATGACAGTCAGATTGGCTAAAACTTGTCTGTGAAGCGCCTTTAGATGACCTTATGAATTGGCTCTAAACAAAGTTCAATTGAATTCCTCACACACAGATGGACGACCTCCTCTGATAAAGTTTCTGCTGTGACCCTAGACTGTAAAAAGAATGGACAAACCCTAAAACCACGTGATCCATAGGATTCTATTGAGCTGAAGTGATGCACATTGGGAGGTTCCTTCCTCCGCCATCTTGGCACAGTCACGTGACTGCCGGAAAGCCCATAAATGGCCGACAACGAGGGACTGAGAGGGGGGCTGTGAGCGTGGGGAGGGATGATTGACAGCCATTAAACTCCGAGCTATGTGCTAATAAAGCTAACCCACAGCTAACAGGAGCTAACCAGCCAACAGAGGAAGGCGGGTTAAAGATATGACTCACTGTTAGCGGCTAAAAACCGCGGTTGTGCGACGCTAGGACTCGTTTTCCCGGATATCTGGCACCTGTCAATCAAA
>JAVQJG010214812.1:0-15549 GCA_036024015.1 Craterocephalus amniculus
GAACAATACTTATAATAACAATAATGATATAATAGATCCATTAAATCTTTAGAAATACTACATTTAATTTCTGTATAAAATAACAGTTAAATAATGCAAACACTATACAAATTCAGTTATTTCTACTATTTTTTAGCTATATAATTTCTTAAAGCGGAATATATTTCTTACTAAATCAATGTAAAATGGTGGTTTGGTTAAAGATAAACCTAAAAACTTACAATTATGGCTTAGATGTACAGGACATGGGACTAAAAGTAAGCATAATTGACATAGGTCTTTTCTTTTTTTTTACCTGTTTAGGGCATATGATCAAATATGGTGCATTCATTGTATACCATAATTGTGCTGAGTTACTTTCTCAGCTTTACTTTCTTGTTATCCACTTCTGTAATTAACATCCAGTTGACTGGATTACTTTGGTTTTGTCACTGCTTTTGTTCTACATGTTAACTGTTCAGTTTGGTTTTTACTTGCCCTCATGTTCTTTGTGCTCAGTTAATGTAAAGTAATTTTATGTTTTATCCATCTGTTTCGTTTTTATGTACAACCTGTTCTTTTTTCAGGAAGAGGAACCTGTTTTCCTTTTCATAACAAGTACATTCAAATTCTACCTCATCAGACCTGCTTTACATAAAATGTCTGCTGCATGATGAGTCAGCCATTTTGTAATAGCTACTGTTAGAAACGGCAATGGGAGCTTTTCTCTTTTGTTTCAACAGTGAAAGTAAAATGATCAATTCATCTTCCTCACTGACAAAGTCCATTTTCCACAAGAAATCTTTGTTGTTTGCTTAAAAAAGCCTGGAAATACAATATGAGTGGAAGCTGGGCAGCTTTAGAGTACAATTGCTGCATACTCCAGCAGTGCTCTCCAGTATTGAGCGTTTTTGGCCATGTTGTGCCTTTGTCTTATACAGGAAATGAACACAGACGTTGCAGAACATTGACATGTATGTTTACAGACACAGCAAATATAACCCAGCCCTAAAGCAAAGCACTCCAGGTCATGAGAGACGGATCCACTCCTGCAAAATTACAATAGCTAGTGTCAAAGCAGCCCCTTTCGGAGAGTCGACAAACATTTAACACCGTATATCGACCACATAAATTATCCATTAATACATTAAGCTGAAATCTGGCTGAAATCTGTAAAAGAATAAGGTATGGTATGGAAATAAGTAAAGTGCAGATAAATTCATAAAATCGTGAATAAATAGGCCTACATAAAGAAATTAAGGAATCTATAGAAAACATAATGAAAATATTTTTCGATTTTTTTCCATTTATTTTTCACATAAATTTTATTCTTTAGTTTAATTTATTAATTTTTCATTTTATATTTCCTATAATTTCTTGATTTTTTTCACTTAATACATTTGTGTGATCCCTACGCAAATGATAATCCATTTTACATGTATATATTTGTATATATATATAGATATTTGCATACGTGCCTGCTGTGCTCTTCATTTTCATCTTCTATTTCATATCAGTGAACCTGTGACCCTGTGACTACAACCCTCGTATCAGGAGCATTATGCCAAATTAACCACACCTGTGGGTGTGCGCTCCACTCTATATGAATGACGTGCATATTCACACACCCTAAAAAGTACCTCTTGGGATCATAAGTCATTATTTAGATATATACATTATTGTGAAATAAAAAATCAAGTTAAAAAATACTGTTTGGGATTTTATTTGTAGTTGTTATTTTATTGAGCCCGGGTGACACAGAAATTATGGCTATTGATTCAATGTACAATCAAATCAAATCAAATCAAACTTTATTTGCCATTTTTCATGCATTACAATGCAATACAAAGTGCTTCACAATGTAAAAAAGAATATTAAAAATATAAGAGTAGCAATGATTCACATTTGTAATACACACACATTTACATACGCACACACACACACATACACACGCACCCACACACACACACACACACACACACACACACACACACAAACACACACACACAAACGAACTTACAACACAAACACATGATGCCACTCTTCTATTCAAAGAATTAAAACTGCATTCTAGTTTCTGTCTCTTTAACTGAAACGGTATAAGAACAAAGTTAAAAGATAAGTTAAAAGACAAATGACAAATGGCTCGACACTGCTGTGAGGAAACGATACCTTGGGGAACCCTCCACACCAGCAGCCGCCCCCATAGCGACCACAGAGGCCATCCCCGACCACAGCCCCAGGACTGCAATGCAAGGCCTAGCCAGACACCCCGACCAGGGCAACCCCCACAGCAACCACTCCGCAGACCGGAGAGGCAGCCCCCGATGTGGAGGATCCCAATGAGGGAACATCGGAGCTAGAGGACTAAAAAGATGAAAATAAAATAAAACACAGTATAAGATGCTTAAATGACCATGGATAAACCAAAAGTAATAAGAACGATAAAAGAAAATAACATATTTTAAAAAGTCAGTTTCGGACCGAGATAAAAATGATAATTGATGAAATAGACAAAATAGATCAATACATAAATAAATAAAAATGACTGAATAAATCAACTAATAATATCAATAACTAAAATAACTAAATAATTAAGAAGTTCAGTTAAAAGCTAGGTTAAAAAGATGGGTCTTGAGCCTCTTTTTAAAAGCATCTACAGTCTCTGCAGCCCTGTGGCCCTCTGTCAGGCTGTTCCACAGGCGAGGGCCATAATATTGAAATGTTCAATCATGACTTGTCTGAGTTTCAGAAAATATAATTTAATTTTAAGTTCTGTTGATGTAAAATACATATTGATGACGTGTAAACAACCCAGTTTCAAAATCCCTCTCCTGCTCAAGTCAGTCCAGCGCTAGCAACTGTGTTCAAGGCTCATCAAAGCATTGTGGTGAACAGTAAGTAAATTTATGCTCAATTACACATATTTTCATAAGGTAATGATTTTGTTGGTGATAGGCTATTGTAAGACAAAGATGCAACATTATATTTCTCAGTGGGAGAAATACATTTGAAAAATTCTGTCTGAATTTCTCTTCTTTTTGAGCACCAGGATAGTGTCCCTTAGCTGTTGTCTGGTTGCCAGGTTTTGACATCGCCCTCATGCTTGAAATACTAGTAACCCTTCAGAAGGTATTTGTCATCTCCTTGCTTTCAGCTGTTTTATCGCAGCCACCCTCAAATAGAAATACACACATCATCCTCATCTTCCTCAAATTGTGTTATAATTATTTGATTTTAATAGCTACTTGCTTCAGAAATATGGCAAGGCTCTGTAGCCACATCTGATTTCTGGGGTATTCCTTTTTCAGAAGGTCATGACACAAGAGCAGACCCAACACATCGTAAGCCTGATTATCATTCAGGAAAAATTGATCGTCATCAAAAATGTCCAACTTTCTTAGAACCTGACTGCTTTGTGGTTCAAGACTTTTGAAAAGGTCAAATTTAAAATGCTATAAATAAGGATATGTTTGGCCATTGCTGAAACATTAGGAATGTAGTGTACACATGCATTAATGTTAAAACCCTAAATTAAGAATTTTTTTATGTTTTTACAGTTGAATTGATAGGACAAAGCCTTAAAAAAAGTCATTTGGGGCAACTGTGATTTATCGTAAATTTAACATATTTCTTTAACATTATTACTAGTTTTACAAGTATCCGTAATTACATTGACAGTTTAAGGAGTAAGGGATTGTGATACCTTAATATTTCTTTTGTAAACAATGATTTTATAAATGTATTTGATACTGGCAGTGTCCCCTAATAATCCAGTTACAGTAGGTAATTTTTTCTTTAAAATCAATAAAACTGAAATAAAATGTGCAAAAATTGTATCCACTTAACCACAGTGTACTATTGTTTAGTATTTGAGCCAAAATTGATTTATTTAATTTTTTTCAATTTGCTACAGTTGCCTCTGTCCCCACAGCTGTAAGTCTGGTGATGCAATCACGCTGGGTTCACTTTAATGATGTTATCCAGTGCAACGGAAATCTGGGCAAGTAAACAATAATTGTAGCAATTTTTGTGACTTGTTTAGCCTATTTTTAAGTTAAAGTTTCGTAAAAGTAAACAACGGAGAGCGAGTCGGGCAGGAGTCAATGTGCTTTCTTGTTTTGCACTAGTCGTCCACACAACTCAGCGGTTGGCGGCTGAATTTCCCACACAATGTAGGCTCCTGAATGTGTGCCAGAAGCAGAGATGTCTTTTTACTTTGAGAAGCGACTGGCAAGATGTCATGTTGTTGACACGTACCGCCTAAAGTCATCAGTAAATTAGTGGATCAACCCGGGTCTGTCGTTCCCACTGCATGCCGATCGGAGCCGAACTGTTTAAAGGCGATTTTAACCCGGGACGCTTGCCGAGTCGATGGACCCAGGTCGACGCGGGTCGGCAAGCCTTTCCCATTGTCACCTAAAGGCGAATGTACACGGGTTTAAACCGGTTTTTTGGCCAGTGGAAAAGAGGTATTCCAGTGAAGGATTGAGCTGCTGTCAATCTTGTCGCGTTTTCTTGTTGATGTGGAAACAGTACGCCCTGCAACACTCAACAATACCTTGTCTAACAATCGTTTAATGCAACTTCATCATCCTTTAGGAATCGTGATAAAAGCATGTAAAATAAATGAATACGCTTTGGAAATGTTGGACTCTACCTAGCCCAGCAAGCGATGAAAAAAGACAAAAAAAGAGAGAGGGGAAAAAAGCCGGTGGAAGTCCGGCCTAAAGACCTCAGTTAGGAGTCTAGCTAGGGGTCCCACCGCTCTGTTTTATTCTATTGCCGCATCTAATTATCCTTCACTCTCTAGGTTCTGGATGTTGTGGAAATCTATAAAATCCTCTTTTTTATGCTCATCCTCGGCTATTCTGGCTCAGTAACAATCTACCATATTTACCATTTATTTGACAAGATCAGCTGTAGCAGCGGCACCTGCAATAGTTTGAACGGTGCAGCTTCCTGCCAACATGGCGGCGTTCTGGTTTGACTGTTGCATGCTGGGATTTTGTGATGTCACCTCCAGGAACTTTCCCAATCCTGACATGTCAGCTTTGAGAAGCACGATGCTGCTGTTTCAGGCTCAGAAATTACAGCATGCACATCTTTCCTGTCGTAGAAACTTTTTCTTCATCAGCTGTCTGTATGGAGCTTCTTTGCCAGGTAATGGTCCCATCTAAAAAATAGGTTAAACTTGTTAAACATGTTTAATAAAAGTATAATTACCTAATATAATGTCATGCCATCTAGGTATTACATTTCTCTTATACAATTATACAATAATTAAAAATAAATGCTTATTCCTAAATAGGAATGGAAAATTTGTGTATTTTGAAAAATATATGTTAATAAATTAACAAATGTTCTGCTTAAACAATGGATTTCATGTTTTTTTAATAATATAGAAAATATAGATATACAGGAACTATTTTGGAAAAATATTTATTATGTGAAAACAGTGGTCGCACCGTATGATACTCGGTTGCCCCACGTGATGTTTTCAGGTTTACTCAAAAATGACAGGCAAACGGTTAGCTACAGAAACCAAGTTATGCACCTTTTAAGACATGTCATAATCTAATTTATTTTCAAAATATAGATTTACTACTGTGGCTGAGAAGCGCAAAACAAATTTACGTATAAAAAACACATTAACAAATTCAAAAACAAAATAACATTCCAAAATCAAATAAAGAATTTTGGAAAAAAAATTATATTTTCAGAAACAAATTTCAATTTTGGAAAACAAATTAACATTTTGAAAAACAAATTAACATTTTATAAAACAAATTAACATTTTATAAAACTAATTTACAATTTGTAAAACAAAATATATTTACATATTTGGGAAACACTTGTGCAATTGTTGAAACAAATTCACAAGTGGCAAAACGCATTGACAAAGCTGGAAACAAATTAACAAAAGACAATTTTTCAGGAAAAGGGAATGTCCTAGACACCGGACGTGACGTCATTGTCCTCAGCCAATCTTTAAAAGGCCTAGCCTTCAAACAAAGCTGTAGGCTAGTCCAGTTTCACTTTGGAAGTTCTTTTTGATGTAAAGATCTGCACCGAATGTGTTTTATCTGAAGTTTTTGACAACACAACGTTTTACCCCGTTAATGTAGCAAATTTCAGCCAGTTTAGACTGTTTTGTTCTTTGTGCTGACGGTCTCTGGTAGCTACTTTTACTGAACATGGTTAACGTGAAAAAAGAGTGCCTTCAAAAGCAGATGCTTTCCTCCTTACGCAAATAGCGTAAAGCTCTGCACCCTGCTGCAGAGCTTTGATTTTAATGTTCTATGTAAAGCGCTTTGAGTGGTCTTGTAGACAGCATGAAACGCAGAAACAAATCAAATCGTTGTAATTCGTCGCCCAGTCTTGCCCACGATCACACCACAGCTGTCTTGGCGCAACTGGCTTCCCTCAGGTTGTGCCTCTATGCAGAAAAAAGCTGCTTGGCACCATGCAGGTCAGTTGAGTATTTAGGGCTGTGTCTGAACTCAGTCACAATGAAGGCATGCCTCACCCCCAAGAGGGTGTGTGCCATTGGGGAGTGCATAGCACACTGCCTTTCTCGGCCCACGATGACAGCTTTGCGGTGGCAGAGATTGGTGGTTCTCCTTGCCGCGGCAGCTCAAGCTGTGCCTCTGGGAATGCTGCATGTGCGTCCACTTCAGTGTTGGTTTCTCGGCAGGAAGCTTTCTCTACCTTAACACAGGTTGACGCGGCTTGTCCTCTCCCGCCAGAGCCTCAGGGTCCTTGCATTGTGGCAGGGTGCCAGGGCTGTTCAGAAGGGTGTTCCCCTGGGCCAGGGGGGGTCCAGGGTGACCTTAACGACGGATGCATCCAAGACAGGCTGGGGTGCCGTTTTGAAGGGCCAGTCTGCTCGGGGGCTGTGGGGTCCCATGCATCAGACTTGGCACATCAATCGCCTCGAGCTGGAGGCAGTTTATCTGGCTCTGAGGCGCTTCCTTTCAGAGGTTCAGGGCAGGCAGGTGTTGGTGAGCACGGACAACACTATAGTGGGGTTCTACATCAATCATCAGGGCGGTCTGAGTTTGTCGATATTCTCTTGTGGGCTCAGTCGAAGAGGATGCGTCTGAGAGCCTTCTACCTTCCAGGTCCCCTCAAAACAGCAGCGGATCAGCTGTCCAGGGCAGGTCCTCATCCAGGTGGAATGGCATCTCCACCCACAGGTGGTCCACCAGATCTGGCGGCGGTTTGGTCAGGTCCTCCAGGAACGTTAAATATAAACCAAGAAGATAATTGATTATGAAACTACTTGTGCTGCAGCTAAAAGTAGGTTTACCTTTCACTCAGTCACAACCATTTGTACTGAAACCTAAAAGATGGTAAAGAATTAGTAAACTCCCGCGGACCCACCACCCACAGGAGGGGCCATAGGGGTCGGGTGCAATATGAGTTGGATGGCAGCCGAAGGCGGGGACCCTGCACCCGATCCGCGGCTGCAGACGCTGACTCTTGGGACGTGGAATGTAACCTCCCTGGGGGGGAAGGAGCCTGAGTTGATGCGCGAGGCTGAGCAGTTCATGCTAGATATAGTTGGATTCACCTCGACGCACGGCTTGGGCTCTGGAACCCGAGTACTTGAGAGGGGCTGGACCTTCTTCCACTCTGGAGTTGCTCGCGGTAGGCACCGAGCAGGAGTGGGCATATTGGGTGCCCCCCCCCCCCCGGCTTGGTGCCTGTGTGTTGGGGTTTACCCCGGTGAACGAGAGGGTAGCCTCCCTCCGTCTTCGGGTGGGCGGACGGGTCCTGACTGTCGTGTGCACCTCTGCATCGAACAACAGCTCAGAGTACCCACCCTTTTTGGGGTCCTTGAAGGGGGTGCTGGAGAGCACTCCTCCCGGGGAATCCCTCGTTTTGCTGGGGGACTTCAATGCGCACGGGGCAATGATAGTGAGACCTGGAAGGGCGTGATTGGGAGGAACGGCCTCCTTGATCTGAACCCGAGTGGTGTTTTGTTGTTGGACTTCTGTGACACTTTAGGTCGCAGTTCCATGATCGATTTTGTAGTCGTATCGTCGGATCTGCGGCCGCATGCCCTGGACACTCGGGTGAAGAGAGGGGTGGAGCTGTCAACTGATTACCATCTGGTTGGCTCAGATGGTGGGGGAGGATGCCGGTCAGACCTGGCAGGCCCAAACGTGTAGAAAGGATCTGCTGGGAACGTCTGGCAGAATCCCCTGTCAGAAGGAGCTTCAACTCCCACCTACGGGAGAGCTTCAAGCATGTCCTGGGGGAGGCGGGGGACATTGAGTCCGAGTGGGCCTTGTTCCGCTCCTCCATTGCTGAGGCGGCCAGCCAGAGTTGTGGCCGTAAGGTCGTCAGTGCCTGTCGTGGCGGCAATCCCCAAACTCGCTGGTGGACACCAGCGGTGAGGCATGCCATCAAGCTGAAGAAGGAGTCCTGTTGGGCCTTTTTGGCCTGTGGGACTCCTAAGGCAGCTGGCAGGTATAGGCAGGCTAAGCAGGCGGCGGCTTCGGTGGTTGCTGAAGCAAAAACTCGGGCATGAGTTTGGAGAGGCCATGGAGAGCGACTTCAGCATGGCTTTGAGGAGATTCTGGTCCACCATCCGGCGGCTGAGGAGGGGGAAGCAGTGCTCCATCGACACTGTGTACAGTGTGGATGGGGTGCTGCTGACCTCGACTCGGGACGTTCTGAGTCGGTGGAAGGAATACTTTGAAGACCTCCTCAATCCCACCAACACGTCTCCAGAAGAACGATCCAACATGGTGAACGATAACATGAACCGTACCATAGACAGAAACTGGATGTTTACGACTGCACACGACTATCAACTGAGTGATGCGGAAAACCCAGAAATGCAGGATGAAGGTTGAGGGAGAAATTATCAAATGCTGATGGCTAAGCTAGCACCGGAGCCAGGTGAAACCAAGAAATAGAAACTCTGCTCCCATTCACCAGCGCAGGCCCCGCCCATCAAATGCAGTTAGATTAGAACCAAAACTTGAGAATTTGCAAGCAAAGAAGACTGATTTGCAAGCAAAACTTTATGACTCTCAACCAAATGTTTTTAACTTGAAAGACAAGTTTTTTGCACTATGGTTGTAATTTTTTACTTAAAAACAATGGTTTTGATTAAATAAAACATTAGCTTTGATTGAAAGCATTAGTTTTGATTGAAGTTGGAGAAGTATCCTCTCTCAAATGTATATTTTTTTATTGCAACCTATTTTCTTTCTATCTCTACGAAAACAAATTGATTCTCACTTCTTTTCTTTTGCTCTCAAAATTAAGTTTTGGTTTCAAATCTATACTATTTGATGGAATAATAAAGAAACAAATTTCTCTCCATAGTGGTCCCTCTTTTCAAAAAGGGGGACCGGAGAGTGTGCTCCAACTACAGGGGGATCACACTCTTCAGCTTCCCTGGTAAGGTCTGTTTGGGGCTCCTGGAGAGTAGGGTCCGTCGGATAGTCGGGCCTCGGATTGAGGAGGAGCAAGGTGGTTTTTGCCCTGGTTGTGGAACAGTGGACCAGCTCTATACCCTCTCCAGGCTCTTGGAGGGGGCATGGGAGTTCGCCCAACCAGTCTACATGTGCTTTGTGGACTTGGAGAAGGCGTTCGACCGTGTCCCCCGGGAACTCCTGTGGGGGGTGCTCCGGGAGTATGGGGTGCCCTCACCCCTTGGTGAGGGCGGTCCGGTCCCTGTATGACCGGAGTCAGAGTCTGGTCCGCATTTCCGGAAAATAAATCTGAGTCGTTTCCCGTGAGGGTTGGACTCCGCCAAGGTTGGCCGTTGTCACCGGTTCTGTTCATAACTTTTATGGACAGAATTTCTAAGCGCAGCCGAGGTGTTGAGGGGATCCGGTTCGGCGGCCTCAGGATTGGGTCTCTGCTTTTTGCGGATGATGTGGTTCTGTTGGCTTCGTCGAGCCGTGATCTCCAGCCGATTTTCAGCCGAGTGTGAGGCGGTTGGGATGAGAATCAGCACCTCCAAATCCAAGACCATGCTTCTCAGCCGGAAGAAGGTGGTTTGTCCCCTAAAGGTCGGTGGTGGGGTCCTGCCCCAGGTGGAGGAGTTTAAGTATCTCAGGATTTTGTTCACGAGTGAGGGAAGGATGGAGCGGAAGATCGGTGCTGCGTCTGCAGTGATGCGGGCTCTGCATCGGTCCGTCGTGGTGAAGAGGGATTTACCGCTCCATCTACATTCCTACCCTCACCTATGGTCACGAGCTCTGGGTAGTGACCGAAAGATCGAGGTCGCGGGTACAAGTGGCCGAAATGAGTTTCCTCCGCAGGGTGGCCGGGGTGTTCCTTCGAGATAGGGTGAGGAGCTCGGTCTTCCGGGAGGGGCTCGAGGTAGAGCCGCTGCTCGAGGTGGACCAGCTGCTCGAGGGGAGCCAGATGAGGTGGCTAGGGCATCTGATCAGGATGCCCCCTGGACGGCTCCCTCGGGAGGTATTCTGGGCACGTCCCACCAGGGGGAGGCCTCAGGATGGGCCTAGGACACGCTGGAGGGATTATATCTCCCAACTGGCCTGGGAGTGCCTCGGGGTCCCCCCGGATGAGTTGAATGATGTGGCCCCAGAGAAGAATGTCTGGGCTTCCATGCTCAGGCTGCTGCCCCCGCGACCCGACCCCAGATAAGCGGAAGAGGACGGTACGGAATTATTTAACACTGTTGCGTAAACTAAAACCTAGACTAAACCCTTTAGGAATCATTTGAACAACTGATCAGCTGACCCAATTTGTAAGATTCAATCAGTTTTAATTTTGAGAAAATTACCCACATAGTATTACTACAATGTAGGGCTATAACAAGGAACATTACAGGAGTTATCCAACTAGAGCTGGATTAAAAAAAACAGTTACTAGTCTTGCCTTTGCACTGTCACCATGGAGACTGACATTATCAGACCAGGTGAGTGTCTGGTGTAGGATCACTCACTGGATCGCGCTGACCATGTGCAGAGCTGCATGTGAAATAAGCAGCTATACCCTGCAAAGAGAACATGTATCAGCTATCTATATTTTCTGCATTAAAACAAATAAGCCTTCATTCATGTTACAGTACCTTTAGCAGTATCCCCCCCCCCACAAACAGGCTGCATACATGTTTACTGGAGTCAAGTATAGCAGAGATGGGAGATATGAAGGCAAATAATGCATCAAGCAAGTGTGAAGGAACAAGAGAGGCTGGGGGCTTTTGAGCTCTGCCTAGTCTTTAGACGGCAGTATTTCTTACCAATGCATATTGTATGCCAAATATAATATCAAATAGAGGTTCAACCTGTGCTTTAAACATATAATAATATACAGGATTAGCTGAATGTTCTTTGGAGAACTTGAGTGGTGTTTCTTTATGATTTATATGTTGATCTATAATTTTGCCTCTGCATGTTTACCGCATATATGACATTACGTTTTATGATGGTTTGGTGTGTTTTTGTGTTTTCCCTTTCTCTGTTTTCTTAATTTTTCTCAGATTATTTTCTCCCCGCTCTCTTTAAGAAGGCATTTGGAAGACCTGCTGATACAAAATTAAATTAACCGTATGAAATCATTGAAGACCCTTGTTGTTCTACTCAGGAGCAAAGAAGTTTCACTCGGCTGTGACCTGCAGTTTTTTTTCTTCTATGACCACTTCTTCACCAAGAAGCTCGGTGTAGCCCTCCTCTTCTTCCAGTTTCCACAATCTCAATCTCATTTTTTGTGGATCTTTCGGCAGTGAAATCCAGGTTAGTATGTGATCAAATAGCTTAGATTACATGGTAATGATATAAACTATCTGGTACACTCTAGAAATATAACATTTCATGAGCATTAACTTAGCATGAATAAGTAACCATACTTGATATTGAGTTCTGTTGAGCATGATTCATTCTTTTTTTTCCTCTGAATCATTTTCAGAACAGAACATGTCAACCACAACTTTTCACAAAATCCTACGACCCCTTCTGCTTTCTATTTTCATCCTGGGATGCTTTGTGACTGCATTTTTTATGTATTTTAAGCCCTCCACCAGCTGGCTTAACATTCCAATACCATCAGCCTTTTCCACAGATAGGAAAGACCTCCCCACTAAGAGTAATGAAAGCATGACCACTGTGCTGGTTTGGTTTTGGCCCTTTGGACAAGTCCATGATTTGGACCATATCTGTAGCTCCCTTTACAACATCGATGGGTGCTACATCACAGCAGACAGGACATTCTATGACAAATCAGATGGTGTCTTTATCCATCACCGGGACATCTCTGGTGATCTATCCAACCTGCCAAAGCTCCAGCGGCCACCACTCCAGAGGTGGATATGGGTCGACTTCGAGTCACCTACTCATTCACCCAAGCTACCTGGGATTGAAAACTTGTTCAATCTTACACTCAATTATCGTCGGGATGCTGACATTCATGTGCCTTATGGGTACCTGATACCACGGGAGACTAAGGAGGACTTTGTACCACCTAAAAAAGACAAGCTGGTCTGCTGGATTGTGAGCAACTGGAGACTGCACTATTTCCGGGTGAAATATTTCCATGAATTACAAGCTTATATTCATGTTGATACATTTGGAAATGCCTTTGGGAAGCACATCTCTGACCAGGATTTCAACCCTATCATGGCCAGCTGTAAGTTCTATTTGGCTTTTGAGAACTCAATCCACAAAGACTACATTACTGAAAAACTGTACAACCCTCTTACTGTAGGCACGGTGCCAGTAGTTCTGGGTGCATCAAGGAAGGACTATGAGCAATTTGTTCAGGGAGATGCCTTCATCCATGTGGATGATTTCAGCTCTCCCAAGGAACTGGCAGAGTACTTGAAGCTTCTGGACCAAAATGAAGAAAAGTATCTTCAGTACTTCAACTGGCAGCGGAACTTTGAAGTGAAGAGTGTACAATTTTGGACAGAGCTCTCATGCCTGGCTTGTGATTACCTCAAAAAGCATAAAGAGTACAAATCATTTAAAAATCTTCATGAGTGGTACTGGGACTAGTATTAAATTTTAGGAGCTTTACGGTGCTCATCATCTTCTCATGAGCAACAGAAAACACATTAAAGAAGTGGTGGCACAGGAAGGATAATCATTTGGAAGTGAAATATGAATGTCATGGGTGAGGCATTTTGATTTAAAAGGGTGGTGAAATGGTGTCATGGAAATATTTTTTTTCGGTATAACAGGTGACATTTTTTCTATTTTGTAGTTTGTATTTGTGCTGCCAAATCAACCAAGTCTGCTCGTGTGAAGGACAGATGGCTGTCATATGAAGTATTCGTAGGGTATAAAACTATTTGTCTCAGGAGACCAGAATCTATATGCTGAAAACGGAATACTATTTATTCACATTGAGAATTTTTGTATTACATGTGTTACATTGCACTGAGAACATCTTGTGAGCAGAGCACCTACACTGCAACAGGAAGTCTCAGAATACGGAATGATGGTGCATTTGTCTTTGAAAAAGCTGCAAATTTAACTAGCTAGAAAAATAATTCACAACAGAAGTTACTAATTTCATTTGAGCTGTTTTTATTTTTTTTTCTGATCTTTGAAACTGATGTCATAAGTCTACTATAATTAATCCAGAGTGATTTTCTAAATTTTGTGAAGTCACTGTTCATTAACTTGACATTATAGTTGTTTTGCACGGTGGAGGAAAGTGAAATTATTTGTAACATTATGTCAATGTTTGCATGAAAGATGTCGTGGATTTTTTTTTCTCATTGTTTACAACAAATGAATGTCATGAATCACATCACAAAATGTTTAAGTGTATTTATATCATTTTCAGAAGATAAGTTTTCAATTCAACAGTTATTTTAAATGCAAACATAACAGCTGACCATCATTGTTTTTCTCTTTTTAAAAAAAAAAAAAAGAAGTTCTGAGGGTCTCATGTCACGAATATTGAACCGTCAGAATCCTTGTACAAATCACAAACATATTTTCATATGTCTTCATTCTTGAAGTGACCATCTTGTAACATGAGACAAACTATCGTAGGATCTGGTTCGGACATTGAAAATCTACTTATCAAGATTTTGCTGAGATACTGTATATACTGAGCAGAAGTTTTTCCTGTATGATTGGCAGGCTGAAGGAGCTCCAACAATTTCTGCATTTAATAGGGAAACAGTGTGGTGTATATATTTTAATGTCCAAATTTACTTTACAGTGGGCATATACTGTCAAGAGGTGAATGGGAGTCTACTTTATATTTGTGAGTGTTGAATGCTGCTTTATGAGTCTTTGGTTCTTAAACTGTGGGTCCAAGATCATTGTAAAAATAAACGGGAAAAAAAGTTTCCATCTGTCATTTAATTTTGGTATTTTTACAAGGGCTGTCCAAACAATGATGCAAACCGAATCTCTGAAATGAACTAAATATTTGTAATGTGTAAACTGAATCTTATGCAATACTGAAGGTTTCAAATTAGCATTACTTCAATGAGAAAATTAGGGTGAACCAAATCAATCGGAAGCCATTTTATCCTCATGTGTGAAGTTTCTGAAACTTAACTTTCAACAATGATGACACACAGATTTACATAACCCTCACACCAGGGGCCTCATTTATCAACCGTGCGAACACACAGAACTGGTCGCTCATTTATAAATCTTGCTTACGCACAAAAACTGGTGTAAGAGACTTTTTACGGAAAGTATCTGATTTATAAAAACTAACCTGATGTGCGTACCGGTACGTAAACTCTGAACCTTGCGCACAAACATTTTGGAGACAGGGAAACTGGTGGTGCCGCTGGTGAAATGATGAACTTCAGCTACATTCCTGCGTACCATCATATCAGACTTTTAGACCCATATAATCATAAACGCAGAAGCCTGCAAGATAGATGCGTTCCTGAATTGAGTCATACCTGTTTGTTTTATAAGCACTCATTTAAGAATTTCTGTGCAGTATGATCATACATTTTTAGATTGTATAAAGCAAAGGCACTCATTTGTTTACAGAAGCCCAATTATGACAAGGTGTGTATCAATTGTAACAAAGTGTAGCACAGTGTAATTACTGAGTAAATATAAATAGGAAAATTACACTCCTGCATTATGCATCTAGTAACTTCACGATGGATGATGCGCTGACACTTCTTGAAGATTTTGCCAATGGCAGGATAAGTATGGACTGAGTATTTAGAAACCATCAAGACCTCCTTCACTGCTGCACAGCCTCCTCTCCGACATGAAGACCATCAACGCAGAGATGTTCACAAGTCATTTTTTGCAAGTCCAAGTCAAGTCTGAAGTCTCTGGTCACGAGTCCAAGTCAAGTCTGAAGTCTTTGGGGGGTAAGACTTGATCAAGTCTCAAGTCTTTGGTCACGAGTCTAAGTCAAGTCTCAAGTCTCGATAAAATAATTTCCCATGTCCTTTCCTTTTTTAATGAACCTTCTTATCTACTGCTATTCGGTCAACTAAGAAATAGGAACGCTGTCCAGCTATATTTAGCATCAACTATTATTATCCCTCCTTCATCTACTTTCATAAAATTTCAGTACTGATTAGCTGTTATATGATCACTTTAAAAGAGTACTGCAGTGCAATATAAATAAAAACACACA
>JAVQJG010214838.1:0-40311 GCA_036024015.1 Craterocephalus amniculus
TCCTTACTATTCCAAATGTTTTCAGTGAACTGTTTTGAAAATTTGATTATTTTGTTCTTTATTGTTTTTTTTTTATCAGGATGGTTTCACCAGGCTTAAGATCAAACACAATTCTTATATTGAATCAACGCAAACCATAAAATCTCAAACATGAAGTAGATTTTTTATTTTTTAAAATGAAAAAACAAACTTAATGATAGTTTGAGTCATTAAAGAGTGAAATATTGGATAAATGTTTAACCAGACATAATGAGCTCTGATTTTCAGCTGAATGGAGGAAGCTGTTCTTCAGCCTCTTTTTCCTTTTCCTCCATCTCCAGCTGATAATGTTGAGGCAGATTTTTTGTCTGAGTTGCTGTGAAACCAGTGGCTGCGAGTCATTAAACGCAGTCACAATGTAAATGTGAGATGAGGGAAAAGTCACGACAAGATATTTTCATGTGATTGGTTTAGCTTTAAAAGAAGGAACAGTCAGAGCTGCTGGGCTTAGTCAGAAGTATGTTTATCTGTATGGGCCCCACAGTCTACATTTTGATCCAAACTCTCTGGGTTGGAACCTGATTTAATTTCATTTGCAGAAAATGTTCTTCAGTGATTCGTGGCCTCGATCCTGCTGCAGATCTGCTTTGTGTTAAAATCAGTTAAGTTTATTCATTCATTTATTTCAATTAAAACTCTACTAAAATTACAAATATTTTTTTCATTTTTAAAATAATTTTAATTGTTTCAAATGACCAGCAGTTGATTTTCTGCCAATTTTTCTACAGATTGAACGTGCAGGTTGATTTTTGGAAGGTTTTTTTTCTTTCGGGGGGTTTGTGCAGAAATAATCAGCCTCGCATCTGTCATGGTTGGGGGGGAGGGGGGTTAGGGGGCCCTCAGGAGCTTTACTCGTCTGTGATCGCTGAGTGGAGGGGGCCAACCCGTCCTGTAGCTTCCAACATGTGAGCAGCTCAGGGTCTTCTTCCTTCATCTGATGACCCTTCATTGGGTCCTGCCCCTCATGTTGGGAACCATCTATCACCAAACAGAATTAGATGTAGTTTAGTAAAACAATTTAAGACGTCTGAAAGAACCGAAGCTGTTTGTCTGTGAACAGATTTAACCACAGAGATTAACTGTTCCTCAGTTCACTGTTTTTTCACTAAAGCAAAATCTTTGATCTTTGGACAAAAAAATCCAGACAGTGATGATTTATCAGGCTTCAGCATAAAAACATGCCAACAACAGTTGTCATCAGGAAGCTCAATCTTGAATGTTTTGTGCAGAATGTGGATCTAAAAGGCGAAGAAACAGCTGAAACCAGATTGGCTTGTCATCCTCATCATCCAAAGGGGCATAAGAGAAGCTTCATCAGATCTGCTGCTTCCCAAATCCAGTTCCTCCGGGGATCAAACGTCGACTCAGACTCACATCAGACCTTTTCCATCTTCTGAAATACAGAAAATAAACACACATTAATGGAGGTGATGAGGTTTAATGTTATCGGTCATGCTGTGCTATAACTCCCAGAATAACCTCCTGTGGTGTTGGACTCATTTCCAATACTAATTAATTATATTTAACAGATTTTGATCTGATACAGTTAAAGACTTTTATCTTTGATTGTGAGTTTATACTTAGCTATTATTACACAAACGCCTGAGTTGTTATGATAAAAATTATTCTATTAATAATAAGCTGAATTAATTTTGCCTGAGACAAGATAGGGTTCAGCTTGATTTTTATGATGGATTTTTGATTTAATGGATCATATCCATATGCAGCTTCACCTCAGTTTTATTTAACTTAATAGACACATTTTAATGAAATGATGCAGATATATACCAAAGAGACAAAAACATTTACTTTATTTATTTTAACAAAATTTTAGGCCTACTGTAATTTGGATTGCTTGATATGAATTATACATTTCCCACTTTTTCTTGCCTTTAATATTTCTTTTGACATATTTCACATTATTATCCTATGAAACCAAAAAAACACATATATTTTCATGAATCAAAATAGAAAGAAAGAAATACATACATAAGATGGTTAAATGACTGAACTTAAAGGTGCATTGATTCCCATGAAAAGGAACAGGAAGCATCATGAACCTTTTCCTTTACAATTACAATTATCCCCTGCTGGTTTGGATGTAAAATACTGTTTGCTATGGTGAATCTTCAGTTTCTAAAATATTAACACAATAACTAATAAAGACAATAAGATAACCTGCCATCAGAGACGAGGCCATAACTGCAGCTGCAGCTTCAAACCTGAACCCAAGACCTCAGACGGGTGTGGAAAAAACTTATTAATGAGTAATTAATTAATTTTAGTCTTGACTTTCGGGACGTTGCATGATCAGTTTCCCCAGTATTGTTGACCAAAATAAAATATTTCCTGTTTGATGACTCTAGCATCTCTGATGAAGAGATTTTGTCAGTAAATAAATATTGGTTTTGAACAGTTAAAGTGAAAATAAATTCCTTTCACACTTAGAGGACAATAGATTATTATCACAGAGATTGATTTATGAATTTATTGAAATTAATTTACATATTGGTCTGTACATGCAAAGGCCATGATTTCCTGGAAACCAGGAAACAGCTGCAGGGATTTACCGAACCATCTGCAAGCATTAATGGAAATACAGTATCTGAGTTTATAAGCTAGAAAGAGAATATTTAGTTCTGAGCAGCTTTATTCTTCATCAGTCTGTCATTTCTTTACTGTAAGTAGTGTTCAGGAAGAGTTCTCCGGACTCCCTGACGGACTTTCCAAAGGCCGTCTGGATGTTTCTGTGTTTGTTTCATTTTGTATGATCCAACACTGCTTCAATAATGAAGTCCAGACTCCATCAGACTTGTTGTCTCTGATTTTTAGTCCAGTTTTTGTGTCAGGAGTCTACCTCTGCCTTTTCTCCCTGTTTCCCTTCCTTTGGCTTCTTGACAGCAACGTTTCCATGAAGACCATTTCTGATGAGGCTTCAGCGGATCAGCTGAAGATCCAGATGCAACTCTCAGGTCCTGGGTCAGGTCTTGATCCTTTTTTTGCAGGACATCACTTTCAGTCAGCTGTAGATGTTTTAGTAGAGCTGAATCCTCTTCTTTAGTTTTTTGTTTCCTCAAATGTCTGAAAGACGATGACAGCAACATTTTTCTCCTCAATACAGTACCTCAAGTTTATGATACTTTTTTAAAATCAATACTAACACCAATATCAATATCTATGCTTTCAAGAAAAGTGATTGTGCATTAATATCATTGTTTCAAGGGCAGTATGAAATATAGATAAAACTCAAAAACATAAATATTTAAAATAAATGGTTTAAAAACAATTATAAATTGTTCTGATGAGTAACTGATCCAAAATAGGATATAAACAAATCTTTTTTATTGATAAAAATAATTAAACTACAGATGAATGTAAGATTATTCATATTTATTAAATAGAAAATCAGTCAATGTCATATTTAGATGGAAAATAAAAAACAAAATAACTTTTATTAAATCAGGAAAACATTTTATAAACTTCATCGTCACTAATCTTGACATTACATCGTCATATCTGATTGGCTGGCATAATCATGTGACACAGTAGGAAAACACTGTAGTTTTATATGCAGTTTTATTGCCTAAATATTTTAGAAGTGAAAACAAATGGCATCTTTTTGTATCAGCAGAGTGGTATCTATATTATTAAAAGTGTTCAAATATGATATTTTGACTGGTTGTTATGGAAGAATCATCACCAGAGGGTCAATATGCCCATCCTTATCAGGCCACAATGTGATCCAGGCTGAGATGAGCCAAGTTTTCAGCTAAAACTGGGTTATCTTTAGTATTTTTCACAAAGACAACAAATGTCACAAGCAGTCAAAAGATCCATTTTCACCATGATCTCTTCCAAATTGCCTGTAATGTGTTTACTCAACACTGGTTCCTCCCTTGATTTAGTTCTTTTTCATACTTGAATGATTCATACTGTAGGTCATTTATAAAGTAATACCATGCAAATAATGACCACAAGGGGCGCTAAACCTGTAACTTCCCACAGGCCACAGTCGCACACAGTCTCTATCTTTCATCCTCCTCTTTCATGAATCTTTTGCTGGAAGAGGAGGAAAAAGCAGTGAAAGCAGAGCGCTTTTAGGGGGGCAGCATAAAGCAAAGCGCAGCAGGTCACATGATCCATGAGAGACGGATCCACTCCTGCAAAGTTACACTGTCTGGTTTCTGAAGAGGGCCCCCCCTCAGAGCGCCGACATGCATCAAACACTGTATGGATCCCAGAAATCATCCATCATTACTCACATAAGGCTGATATTTGGGTCAGAAGTTACATAGTGCCCCTTTAAATAGCCAAAGAAATTAAAAAACACACAGTTTGATGATTCTTAGGTAAGAACTAGACTGAAAAATAGTGAAAGAAATCCAAAGAAAAACTGAAAAACCTTCAAAAAATCTAATCTGGAAAATTATTCCTCCATTTCAGAAGATGGTAAGAAAGTCTGGAAGTTAAATAAATATGATTATGCTGTAGCTGTCCATAGTGTGCCTCACACTAATCAACCAAAACCCCAAATGAATCAAAATTTTCAAAGCAAAACAAAGCCTTTTTTCCTGGCATGTACTTCAATGGTTCCAGCTGTTTTGTATCTTTAAACCAATAAAATGAATCTGACAGATTAACTTTATAGATTCAGTTGAATAATAGAAAATAAAATCAAAAATAAGTGCTGGTGTTTTATTGGAGTTTAAAATAGGATCAGACTGTATTGATCCAGGAGAGAATTTACAGGCTGCACTGCAGTAAATAAACTAATCAGTCTGAGCTGCACCTTCAGTTTCGCGTTAAAGAGATGAACACATGAATCCATCAATAATTATAATCCTATAATATAACAGACGCTCATCTGAAAATGGACAACCTGCATAGTGATGAGTTTCCCTCTCAAGCTGTTTCTAATGACCTGAAGTGTTTCTGATGGAGGTCCACGGCCGTTAAACTGTTCAACACAGTAACGTTTCCGTTGTCAGGAGTTAAAAACTCCTTTGTCCCTTAGTTTACCTGTGAATGTTAGACATTTTTCACGTTGTAAAGGGGAGGGGCTTTAAGTAATGCAGGCAATTGTATTTCTGTATTTGAGATTATATTAAAACCTATCTATGCAACTCCAAAACGGAGGCCAACATGGACAAACATTTTCATGAGCTAAATGTTGCTTATTGTTATTCTTTACTTTTTTTTGTTTGTTTTAAAAAAATATATCTCTTTTGCTAAAAAAAAAAAGAATTATATGTACATAACACTGGTAAACTTACACATATGTTGTCCAGTTATGTAAAACAGTTATTATCAAACCTACGTTTAGAAGCCAATACTCTGCAGATAATCAATAAAATTGTAATTTTAAAGGTATGTAACTGATTAATTCGACTGACATGTAAGTCACTTAGGATATAAGCGTCTGCTAAATGACAGGAGTAGAAGCAGCAATTCTGTAGTATTTAGGTGATTTCTCTCAGTACGTACAAGAGATAAAGGTGATGTCTGTAGTTTTCTTCACCTGATGTTTCATCTGATTCAAATGGGGCGAATTTTGAATAATTTAATTGTGTAATAGTTTGTATTGATTTGGGAGAAAGTGTAATTGACCATTTCTCATTGATGCAAGATGTGAAGGCTGGACAGACCTCCATCATGTGGCAGAGGTGTAAATGAAGCTTTACATCATCACTGGTCAAAACCCTTACAGCAGTTTCCACAGTTTCCACTGCTAATAGAGTACTTCTAATGTAGCTTAAATATTGGAATAATATATTTTTATTACTAAACATGTTTCTATATATATAAGAATATATAAGAATAGTCAGTTTTTGTGGTTTCTCCACTTGAAAAAATACACTTTAAAAGAGAGTAGCTAATGAATTCATGGAAGCCTAATATGTTTAAAGTACTTACACATTACATATGAGAAAAATATGGAAAGATTAAATTAATATGGATAATGTGTCCTGGAAGATAATACCCATTCTCGGCCATTTACCTTTCAGAGAATCACAACATGCAGGCTGAGTCATTTTGAAAACAACTAAATTAAAGTGAATGACTCTTTTTAAATGTTAACCAGGATGGTTGGTTGTGGAGTTTGACATGAATGGATAAATGGGGGTCCTTCGACATACAGTAAACATAACATTACAGTAATATTTATAAGCTTTAAGTAATATTCAAGGTGAAAGTATATCAATTTGATACTGTGGATATGCAAAGAAATCACCATTTCAACAGACTGACTCAGTTCACTCTGATGCATTTCTGATTAAGTATTTAATGAATATATAAACAAAACATTTCCTCTCAGACCTTCTTATGTGGCTTGCTTATAAATCAACCCACCAGAATGACTTCCAGCGTTTTTGCTATTCATGTAAAACGTTGCAGCAGTAGTGACTCAGGAACCAACATTCCAGCAAGCTTTGCTAAAGCAGCGTTTAACACCCTGGGAATGAGAACAGACTTAGACTTCTCTTTGTGGACTTAGTCACCTGTTTTGACAGGAAATATCCCAACACCATTGGAGTGTTTGCCCACTGTTGTTAATGCTGCCTGCCCTAAATGACAAGTTTTAGGCTGGAGCTCATGAAAGTAGCAGCGGGTCGGGCTCTGATTAGTGGCTGTTTTTGGATAAAACTCAGATTCAGAAACTTTAATCAATTCTCATGCAGTCAGGTTGGTTTAATTGAGAAAAATAAATAAAAAGAAAACACTAGAATAAGATACTTTCTGACGGGATCAGTATGCAGGTATAATGTACAAATAACTGCATGACCCACTTGTCAAAGTGCAATAAGACGATAAAAATGAAAATAAGAAAACACCTGCTTAGAGAAATGGATTTATGCATGAACTTACTTCTGATAAAAGTAAACAAAAACGCAGCACTGGCTGACTGAGTTGATCTCCTGCAGCATTTTAATGTTGCCTCTGTTCCCACATGTTCCAGGGGTTTTGTTGCTGTGACTCATCAGCAGGGATTGTGCTGCGCTGGTTCCTCCACACAGTGACTGATGTTTGATGGTGTCAGCATTGTGAGGATCCAGGTGGAGGTAACAAGCTCCCTGTTGACTCCAGGTGGGGGAACATTGGTTTTATGTGTTCCAGGTGTGGTGAACATGGCCCCGGCCCTCAGGGACCCCCTGCAGCATCTGTTCACTCACTCCCTCTGGCAGCCTTTGCTATCACTACACTACACTACACTATACGCAATGATGCAGTCCAGAAGTTTTTGGACAGTTGCACATAATTTTCTCCTCAGTCTGCCGAGTGATAAAATCAGGTTTATCGTCCTACCAGGTGCACGTTTTGTTATGGGGGCATTATAACTCTTAATGCAGGATACACTGCAGTAACTCTTGGTGGTGTGGGTCGAGTGGTTCAGATGTTGTGACGAACCAACAACAACAATACACCAAGATCTAATAAGGAAAAGACTGTAAACTGCTCTTTTTGACTATTGATGCTGATGTGTGTCCATGAAGCGGTTGTTTTATGTGATAGAGGCCAGAAAATTGAGTAAAAAAGATTTTTTTAACTTTCTTTAACTATATTTATTAACTAATGCTAGTTTAGATTTTCTTTAGGTTTGTTTGACTAAGTGTGTCATATCTTAAAAATCACCATGGTGCCTCCGAGTTGCGACATATGACGAAACATGAGACGAGGACAAAACAGCGAAATGAACATAAAAAACCCTAACATTCAGTAAAAAACAGAAAAAACTAACAATTATGAAAAAAGAAGTTTGAAGAAAATGTACCATTCACTAATAAAACTGAATAAAATAAAATAAAATAAAATGAAATACAATTTTACACTTAAGATTTTGGAACATGAATAAAATTTCCAGGGAATAAAGAAAAAACAAAATCCTAATAATTATTTATAAAAGTTCTGTGTTTTTTAAATGAATAAAATGTTTAATTATCATTTGATTTATTGATCGATTTCTTCTTCTTCCATTATTAGTTGTTCTTTTTCTTCTTTTGATATTTTGATTTGTGCTGCTGTAGTTTTACATGAAATGACAGCAACATTTTCTGCAGGAACAAGTAAACAGCTGGAAAAAAAATTCATATTAGCTAAAGCTAAGCCTAATGCAATTATAGGGATGTATGAGTGGAATCATTTACCAAATCACATATCAATAGTAAATTGCATTACTAAGTATAGAAAAAAACATTACAGGAGTATTTATTCAAGACAGGAGTGTCGTTATTCAACATAAATGTTTATATGAGGATGTGTGTGTATGGGTGTGAACATACAGTATGTGTATGTATCTGTTCATCTAAATTTTTGTATAAATATTTGTATATTTCTGTGCATGCATGTATGTGCAATAGATATACATTTTAAGAATAGTTTGTGGACTTTAGGATTGTAATGCTGCGCACATGTAAACAAGTGTAAGCATCCAAATGTCCATTGAATTTGAAAACAACAGGAAAGTCGCTGCAGCTGGTTACTGCAAGCTAATGAGGATCCAAATAAATGAATTACTAAATGAAGACAGAGACCCAACAGGATGGGCTATAAAAGTCTAAAATAGCAGCGCAGCAGAAGACCATGATGAGTGTCATGGCTGCTCTGCAGAGACTGTCAGGTGTTTGTGGTTTGTGATATCTGAGCAGCACAAACTGAATCAGACCTGTTAGCAGCCTTCCAGCTGCAGGTCTACCTGTTGACTCCCACTAAATCTTTTCCTGTTTGCCGGCGTGACTAATGTGTCAGCCGACCTTTATAAAGAGCCCATTGACGGGCTCTCAGTTGACCGTGTACTACAAGAGATTACACACAAGGACATGTGTCACGGGAGGCAGCAGCTCCCACAGAACTGAATGGGGTCTTATCTTGTTCCAACCCGCCTGCAGGCCTGTGATAAGGAGCGTCTGGGGATCCTGCATTAAGAGGAGCTGCCGGGCCGCAGCAGCACTCACAGATACCTTCTACCCAGACATTCATGGTTGAGTGGAAGCATTGTGCGTATGCAGAGTGTCAGTCATTCCTGCAGCATTACACTGCTCACTGACTGCAATAATCAGCGGCCCAGTGGGGACGGAAGTAAAGTCGCTGTTAATTGCTCTGTCTGCTTGAGCAACTTAATGACAGTTTGTATGAATCATTACCTGATAAATGTATGTGTGTGTGTGTGCGTGTGTGTGCTAAAGCAGAGCAGAGCTCACCTGCTGGTTTGAACATGATCATGTGAGGAAAGAGATACTACAGTGTGTGTTACAGTCATCAGGGGCCCTTCAGCCCTGACTGGTAACCTGCGTTAAATATTTATTCCTGGTAATCTCCTTTAATGATGCGACACTTCTGTGATGCTGCTACATGTAAACACACATTAAACAATAAGGTAACAGGTGGAACACCACATGGTGGCTGAAGACAGGTAATTAACATATTAGGAACCAGACAAGTAGCAATGTATAACGTGATACACAAAATTAAAGGTAATTGTCATCTCTCATTTGGAGAACTATTTTCATTCCTATCTCAGACTGCAGCAACTTCTCTATTTCCATTCATGACAAACTCTACCCCTGCTTAAGAGTATTGAAGTCATCCTAGTCCCATATAAATAGCATCACTCATTCTGCTTACCGCCATACACATGATTACATGCTGTCTTAAATGCTCTGGTTCAACACTTAGTTTCACAACTCCTTCTTGAATCTGTCCTGCAGCAACTCCTCTGGCTTCCAATCAAATAACACATCTTCTATAAAATCTTCCATATCAGCTTCACGCGCATCAGTAACCTTACCTGCTGGTATCTCACAGAGCTTCTTCACAAATGTACCCATCTCAGATATTCCTCCTCAAATAAACTCACCCTCCCACCTGTTTGCTTTTCTTCTTATTATTTTTCTTCTTTTTCTTCCTCTGTATCTTTTTGGCATGATATCCCACAACAACCCACTCTCTCTTTCAAAAGCTCATGCTAGGTAAAGTGCATTCCTTGCCTCTTCAAAGCTGTACCTCAAGCCTCTGTGCTGGGACCTTACCTCTTTTCAACATAAACCCATCCACTTTCATGGTTTATATCATGCCTTTAATGATAATGTCCACATTTGTCTGTTATGTCTTGAAAAGAAGGCAGATAAGATTGACAACTATCCCTCAGTCCACAACACACATCGTGAACAAAACCAGACTCATCCAAACTCCATAATGTTCAAGGATGCAGAGGATGTCTATTAATGGCACTAGAAATTTCATTACGTAACTTGTAGTAGCAGAACCAATAAGCCGGCAGCTGTTGTACTTCACAGTTTTAACACCTCACATCCAAAAATATAGCTAGTAAGACAGTTATAAAGACACCTTATTCTTTAATGTTCCCTCAACAAATAAATGTGTGTGTGATTTGTGTTTCTTTGATGAAAAATGCCTGAAGCACATTTTCATGTGCATCTAAGAAGCTGTCTCATAGTTCTTCAGAACACTAAGGGTAATAAAACAGCTTCAAGATGCTCAAACAATCAAATTCTTGACACAGTTGCTGATGATGAGTGTGTTTTAGTTTTCCAAACATAACCAGTCCATTTTAGGTGACTTAAAATGTTACTTAAAACAGTAACTCTTTCTTTAACTTGCTTTAATAAGACTGCTCATTGGAGACTTCAGATGGTGCAATATTCTGCTGCCAGTCTGATAAAGTACGCCCAGACCAGTCCACATCCCCCCTATTTTATTTTCACCGGCTTCCAGTCTGATTTTGAATTCATTTTAAAATTTTACTCTTGACTTTGCAGACTCTGCTGTGTCTTCTTTATGGTACACCTTTTGGCCTCCTGAAAATACCAAAGACTTGTTTTAAAACCTGGGGAGACCTGGCTTTTCAGACTGAACCCCCCAGACTGATTTTCTTTTTTATTTTATTTTCTTGTAATTTATTTCATGCAATCATAATGTTGCATTGTCAAACCCATTTTAATTACTTTGTGCACTTAGTGATTTTTATCCATGAAAACTCCTCAGACGCTAACCAGCTGCAGAACAATTCCTGACTGAAAAGAGTTTAGTCACCTTTAACTGTCTCAGAATGAAGCAGAAACAAACCATTGTGATTAATTATGAGGCTGAAGTCGGTCGTGGCCTTCCTGAAGGATGGACAACGTTGAAACGCTGCCTGTTCGCAGAATGAGAGGAGGAGGAGAGAGGAGGAGGGGCTCAGCTGGGCTAAGTAATGACAAAATGAGCACCCTCAGTAGACTCTGGCAATGAAAACCCTGCCCTCATCACCCGAGTCTTTTGTTCAGAATTTTATTAGCACTAGCCACGCTAAAATAACCTGTTAACACGTATCATAGTGCAGCAATAATAACCTCCTCAATCATATTTTAAAAGTCACGTCAAGGCGGCCGGCTGTAATTCATCTCTATGCAAATACCTCTGTGTCAGCCCATTAGTGTGTTGCTACAGAGGTTTTATTAAAATGCATTCGGCCCCTCTCTCTTCCTGCTCAGGACTAATAAAACACGAGCCCTGTTGCACAAGAATTATAGCAACTATTAGCGTAACATATGGACAGCATGCACTGTGAAAATAAAAACCAACAGATAAAGTGGCAGGGTCAGGCTGGGGAGCAAACACTTAGGAAATGGCAGTGAAGTAATAGATTGTTTTGGAGCTGCAGACCTGGAAATCAAAGCCTGATTATTCATTCATTTGGGCGGGGGGCTCGCTGGTACTGCCCCCCCCCACTCACATGCAGCCCGCTCCATCTCTGCCAGCGTTGCCATCACAGTGTTCCAGAGCCATAAATTGTGAGGACACTGAGAAGGTAATAAAGTGCATTAGGCCCTTAATGAAATTAAAACAATGGAGATGGATTCATTCACTGATCAGCCGACGTGCACCGCGCACGGAGCTGTGTACTCATTAATGCTTACAGCTCTGTGCAGAAGGGAGGGAGGCAGTTTGTTTTAATGACGCCTCATGACAAAAACAGTGTTCAGAGAGCTCAGGCGACCGGTGCTGCTGCTTTTAATAGACACATCCATGCTGTTAGTAGACTTTTAACTTCCCTTTCTGCCTTTAATCTCCTCACCTGAAACCTTCAGACCTCAGGTTTTGGTCTTGAACCCAACCTCAAAACCTTTGTTGTGTGTTTATGAGATAATTACACCCTGAAGACAAATATATTAGAGACTGTCCAAATATTCCCATTGGGTGGGCTCAGCATGGGTGTGTGTTTTGCAGGTGGAGATGGGTTTTCAGACACAGATGATATAAATCGTCTTGTTTCAGCTCCAGTCTCATCACCATCCTTTGTCAGAATGTTGTCCTCACTCATATGTTAGTCAGACCAGTCCAGTATCTTTGGTTTTCACTTGTCTTCCATGAATAATCATTTGATTTTGCTCTGTCATCCCTGCTGACCGCCTGATGTTCTGGAGCTCGCATTATTCACCGCCTGCTCGCGTGCCAATCTGCCCTGATGCTGGCCCACCTGTTTCATCAAGGAACACATCCAAATGTCGGAACAATACGAGCTGAACATGGCATCTGTCAAAGAAAAAGATTATACTTGAAGTGCAAATCTGCTTTCTGGTCCACTTTACCACAGGCTTTAATAATGTAAACAGAATATATGACCTGTCATGAGAACAAATACATGTGGAAGGTAAAAATGATGCCCTGGAAACAGAATGTAAAGTTCTAACCATGATCATTTTGTGTGTTTTAGTAAAGTGTTGTGTTACTGGTGTTTAATCTTTTAAAGCTCAGAACTTAGCTACTTTGTCCAACCACGACTTTATGGCCTTTAAAGGAAAGACTTGAGAGTAACATTGACTCAGCTGTGGCCTACATGGAAGAGTTGTGTTTATCTCCTGTAAGATGCTGGTTTAGCACAGGGAGATTCAACTCCAGTCCACGAGAGCCACAATCCTGCAGGTTTTCGTGTTTCCCGGCTTCACCCCACTTGGTTCAAATTAATGATTACTTGTATAGATAGGCTGTTCAATCCATTTAATTTGAGTTGGCTGTGTTGGAGCAGGGACACATTGAAAACATGCTGGACAGTTGTTCTCAAGGACTGATTTGGACACCCCTGGTTTAAAGGTTACAAGTCCTATTCCAGAGCAGAGCTTGAATTACACTGAAGTTTTGGGGAAGTCTGAAATTTGGCTTTGCACTGCAACTTCACAAGTCACATGTGCATAATGTATATATTAGTGTATGGTAGCATTATCAAGGCCTTCTGCTTGTACTGTATGCAGCTGATCCAATCAGAAACATCTCATATAGGGATGGAAAGTTGCATGGGAAGCAGCATATTAAGTAGCTGATCTGCAATGCTGCTGTCCATGGTGCTGAAAGAAACAAAACGGTTCACCTGCATCATTTGAAAAATTTTATTTATTGATTAAAATAAATTAATAAGGAGTATAAAAATATTTCACACAACATGGCACACAAACTGACCAAAGTCCACACCACAGATGCAGTGCAGGACCCCCAGCCACCCAGACGAGGGTAATCACTGTGCAACAATCCTGCATACAAAACAGGCAAAACCACTGGTGTGGAGGATCCCTGTGAGGAAAACACTAGAGTTAAACAGTAAAAACAAGATCAAATAAACTTAAAGACAGTAAAGCAGATAAGCGGGACAACAATAAAAGTACCGTTCATGAAAATTATCAAATAAATTAATAAAATCAAAATAAAGGATTTCATAAAAACACTGAACGTGTGATAAATGGAACAATAAAACTGGAGATCCATATAAAAAAGTGAGATTTAAAATAAATAGAAAAGTAATTAAATAAGTAAAAAATACATTTATAAAAACAGGATAATAATGAAAAACTAAATAAAATAAAATTCAGCTATTAGGTAAGCTAAAAGGCAGGTCCTTAGGTGTCCCTGCAGCCCTGAAGTTTCAGTGTTGAGGGCCGTGGTGGTGAAACAGGCCTCACCTTAAGTTTTAGTTCTGATTATGGGAATAACTAAGGGCCAGTAGCAGAGGTGCTCCGGGTCTGAGAGGGCTCAGAATTTTAAAGGTCATTATGTTTCATGGTCTGTGTGGTTTTGCTGTTGGTTTGAAGTCTTGTATTTGGTTCTGTTTCTTGATCTGTAATTGTCCTTTGCATTCTGTGTTAACTGTACTTCCTGCTCTGTCATCACATCAGGTTTATTTAACTGACCACCTCACCTGCTGCTCATTTTCTCATTAGTTCCATGTATTCTCACCAAGGGTTATTCGCCAGGTGTTTGTTCATTGGGTAACCTCCTTGTGTCCCCCTGTCATGTTCTCCTCAGTGTCTATTATTGTAAGTAGTTTATTTTGTAATTAAATGTTTCAATAATACACCCTCTGCCTGTCTCTCAGGCCTGCATTTTGGTCTGTACGTACATTCCCTGAGCTGGGTTCTGCTGGAGGTATGCCGTCATGTTAAAAAGAGTTTTCCTCTCAAACATGCTCAGAAAGGGATTGGATGGACGGCTAAATTTGATGCAATCTGCTGGTTCCCTACGTAGGATACTTGTTATGAATTGGCTTGACTGAATCAATGTTTGACAATCAAATTGGCTCAAATGTGAATCGCCTTGAGATGATGCTGTCTTGAACTGGTGCTGCACAAATAAAGCTGATTTGATATATGACTTAGAGAGCCACAAATCCACAGTTTTACTGTTCAAAAGAGCCGTAAAACACTGTACATTCTATCAAACAATAATAGAAATTGTATACATATTATAACAGCTTGTACATGGTTCAGGAACTGGTTTAACATTCAATTGTTTGCAATTGATACCAAGTTGAAAGCAGAAGCGCAGAAACATTGTGTACAGCAGTATGTCTGGGAGTCAGAGACATCAGGACTGATGAGACTCCACCCTCCTGATTATCAGGCGGGTTAGTCTTTTTACGGTTTATCTAAGTCAGAGAAAACTGTCACGCTTGTGTGAACGGTGGATTTTTCTGTTTTATTGTCTCATTAATTTCTCATGGGTCATTAGCCTCTGTATAGATCCCCGTTTTTGACAAATGCTGCATGTGAATTATGCACACAATGTGCTTCCTCATGCACTGACTGGATCACATGATAAACAGGGAGCACCCATTCACATTACCTAAATGTGTTTGTGGGGGTGTCTGTCACTCTATTACGGAGCGAAACGCTGGGCCGCTGCGGTGGATGACACATGATGCGACCGCCAACAAGCTTTTCACTGAGACTGTTGGAGCGTCTGAAACAACATTACTGTAACACACAAAGATGAAAAATGAAGAAGGACCTGATGTCCCCTCACAGGAAAATATCTGCTCTCACTTCATGTCATGTTGCAGGGATGAGGAGGAACTGACTTTTAAGAGGCATTTATGTGTAAACTGAACATCTTCAGTCATCAGATTTTGTTGCTGTGAGTCAGTCATCAGGGAGGAGCGGGATCAATCCCTGCTGGACATCTTCTGCCTTATATTTATAACCCCGATTAAAAACCTGCTCCTTCGTGTTCAAAAAGGCTCCTTATAAAAGCCTTGGATTTTAAAATGGTCCTGCAGTTGTTTGAAGGCTTCTGGAGGTTATTTATCTACAAAGTGATGTTCCATGGATGGCACGGATAATCAGACGTTTCACAGAGATACTTAAAATAACCTGCAGGGAAAAGTCAATGGAAATGTTCATGTTTACGACTTTTACAGCCTGGACAGATGAGCGGTCTACCACAGCTCCAGTTGTCCATGGAAGCTCACTCATACCTGACAAACCGGGACATTAGGAGAAATAAAGATGTAACTTAAGCATCACCTCCTAAGGTTTCCTGTAACTTCCGTGTTTGCATGCTCTGGATAAGGTCATGTATTTACATACACTGAAAGTTTATGCAGAAAAACAGACTGATGCAACAACAAATCAGGCCCATATGGTGAATCATAAAGTTTAAGGTGGTGGAATACTTGATGCACATGAGTAGCGTTGAGCCGAGCTGCAGGCCACGCCTTCTCTGCCTGGTTGCATCAGCTCTGAGTATGCCTTCCAGCAGGCAGGCAGCAAATTGAGCGCACCTGGTGAAGGTAATCAGGGGAGGTTGGAGGCATTCACTCACAGGACAGTGGGAAACAGTGTGGTTGAGAGTGGACTCAGGAAAAAAGACTGTAGGATCAAGGCTTGGTTCAAAGAAAGAAGAAGGAGCCGGTGAGCTTTAAACTGTGGTGTCTTTGCAGCTTGCACTGGGATTGTGGTGGATAATGGGCTGATCATGTAATTAAATTAAAGTTAAGGTGGAATTCATTAAGAGAAAAGTCATGTGATTAAAATGCAAGTTAAAATGCTATATATTTAAGGTCATATTTATGGTTTTGTGTAAAAAGCAGTTAAAAATGTGGTTTAAAAGAGGTTAAAGTTAACAGTGCATAAGACTTAAAGTTCAGCTAAGTTTAGATTAAAGTTAAGAAATGTGATTTACAGAGATTAAAACTGCTTATTCTAGGATAAAATCATCATTGGATATTCCTTTAAAATGTATCTAGAATATTTTGGGTGCTTTTGGGCATGAGTATCTTCTACTTATTTAATGTATGCTGGTTTGGCAATTTATTTGATTTTGGGTATATTTTGGGAAACTTATATTCATATCTGCATTTTAAGGTTTTTCTCCTGTTACTGGCGTTGAAGACTTCCAAAAAAAGAAAAGAAAAGAAAGAAAACTGAATCTTGGTCACTGAGTGAAGTCCAATCCGATCTTCTGAGACAAGCAGCCATTTTAAGTGGTGCAACTGCAGATCTAAAATCTCACAAAGTGAGAAGCACTTGACAAGTAGTACCAGCATAATCATCAGAAATATCCTCTTGGCTCTCTGTAATTATGCTTAAGTGTAATTAGTTACAGATCAGAGATGAGGACTGTAACTTTAAACCGCTAACTCTGAGGCTTGCTGATGTTCTTTGTCTCTGTTGAAGCTCTCGCTCCGGTTTCCTCTGTGACCTTGTTGTCTCCACTGGACGCTGGCTCAGCCTGATCAGACCTGCCTGGCCCGTTGTTTGCTTTATTGACTGACCGCAGACACGCTGCTGCACCTCCATTGGCTTAAATGGCTTTTCATTTTTTATTGGCAGGCCACTGGCTGTCTTGTTGAGGCTCTTTACACTTTAACAGCTCGGGGTATCAAAATGTGTTTTACTGGCTCTCGTAAAAATCAAACAAAATGAAATAAAATCAAAAGAGGGCAAGCAGCAGGCAAACAGCAGAAGCTCCAAACCACCTCAGACCGTCTTCATGTTTAAGCTTCATTCAGACCAGTTATCTGCTCAACGTGAGCTGCATGTTGCTGCTTCGTATAATTTGTTGCAAGATCACAACAGCGGTGTCGAGCCATTTGTCTTTTATGTCTTTTATGTCTTTAGCTTAAATGATGTGTTACACTTATTTCAGTTAAACAGACAGACACTACAGGACAGTTTATTCTTATGAAAGAGTAATGGCTTGATGATTTTCTGGTGTGTGTGTGTGAATTTTTATGAAGTAAAGAACTTTGAGATGCTTCTTGTATGAAAGGCGCTATAGAAATAGTTTGATTTGAAAAACTACAAAGCCAAGATGCAGCAAAGAAATTTTGGTTCACTCGTGAGCTGTAATTGGTGCCAAAGGTGACCCAGATTGAGCTCCAATGTGTTTGCCATCTCAGATGGGCTCTTCCTTTGTTCCATCTGCAAATCACCTGTAAGTTTTAAGAAATTTGGTTTCGTGGATGAAATCGGCACAAGAGGAGAGAGTTTTCTTTTGTGTGTGTTCTCCAGGACATGTCCTCTGTCATGCTGCAGGTTTGGTGGGAAAAAGTGAGAAGTGTCCATTTTCCTAAGGGATACCGTGTAATTTTTGGCCAGAAGAGGACCTCAACCTGTAATTTCCCATAGACCGTTAGATCTCTGTCCCACTTTCTCTCTCTGGTATTGTCAGAAACCAGTTTCACCTTCTTTGTTCAGCCATGACAAACTTTATATGCAAGGGGAGGAAAAAGTAGCCTGAAGCAGAGCCCTCTGTATTTATACTGTAGAGGGGTCTAAAGGAGAGTGCTGCAGGTCACATGATCACATGACTAATGGATCTGCTCCTGCAAAGTTGCAATAAATTCTATCCTTCAGGTTGCAGATGTGAGATGTTTGGCCAGAGTGAAAATAGTGCCTAGTTAACAGAATTCCTCACTCTTACGGCATATTGATGCTGGACTGTTCTGGTCTGCACAGAGATGCATCTGAGAAACAAACGCCTCCTTTGGTTGCTATATGTGACTTTTGGGTCAGTATTGTAACAGAATTATGTACATAATGATACAAAACTTAAATTGTTTATTGCACATGACGCCATCATGACTAGCTCCAGTTGAATTCTAAACTGGAAAGAATGAGATGGAAACAGGATTTCCTCATCTCTACAGCTCACTTGAACTGCTATGAATAAAGAAATCATGTTTTCATCTCTTAGTGTTCCTCTGAAGCTTGAGTCAACAAAAGTGGAAGTTCATTGAAACCAGAGTATGACATCTTTGATCTGCTTCCTCAGCAGCACCATCATCTTCTGTTGTCCAGGTCTAAATGTAACAGCCTGTCTTCACTGATGCAAATGGTGTCTCAGCACTGAAAGGGCAGTAAAAGTACTTCTTGGAGGGTCAGGTCATAGCAGAACAAGAGTCCAGAGCAGCAGCGATCAGACGGTGACCTCAGCAGGAAAACAGTGCTGCCGTCCCTCCTGAGCTGCACTATTTCCTCTCTCTGACAGACACCCTGACAATAAATAACTCTATGAAAAATGAGGAGGGAGGGAGAGCACTGTAACCTGCTGAACTTGAGAACCTCTTCCCATCGATTATGGAAATCTTTCCGCCGCTGACCCGGGCTATTATGAGTCTTAAGTATTGATTAAATACGCAGAGGAAAATACTTTGGCAGTTAAATCAGCCACTCATTCGATTAGCTTCCCTCCGCCACCATTCAAAGTCTACAGCTGTTTAAAAGCATTTCATTTTTGTGTATGAAGCTGTGTTGTCTAGAAATTAAATTAACTCTGCTGCAATGTTAATGTGGGGTGACCCCTAGTGGGTGGATGACCCCTGACCTCTGACCCAACAGGGCGTGTGGTCATTAATACCCCCACGCACTTAAGCCCCTCTTTTCTTCCTGATTGGGCACAGACACATCAAATCATCCGCCGTTCAGATCAATACCTCCTCTGAGGTTGACTTCATAAGTAGGTCATAAGAAGCACTGTGGATATTAGCGCTGGTTGAAATGAGTCTGGCTGAGTTCACGCTCCTGCCTCGGCCTTAAAGAGCCAGTCTGCACTAAAGCTGAGCTCACATGTTATCTGGACACTTCCGTCAATAATGCTGGATATTGATAACTTTCTTCAAACCTGCGATGTTAATGGCAGCGCTGCTCTGCCACAGAGCTGCAGCAGCTCCTTTTAATGGATGTAAGTGATTAGTGCATCCCCCTACTGGTGATGAATGTGACACCTAACAAATCATAAAGCTGTTGAGTAGTTGTACATCCAAATACTACATAGAGTTTAAAGGTGGGCGGTGCCACTGGCTCTGGAGTTATTTCTACTTACATTTTGGGAACAGACTAAACTACTTAAAGTAATAAAAGTGTACTGCTAAGCATTTAATTCTGGTGTTTTAAGTTTAGATTATAATTTTATCTAAAATCTTTTCAAATGATTTGGATCACAATTCCAAAAGTACAGCAGCTTTGGTTTGGTTTGTTGCTTCCTCTTTGTGGTGTGGGCAAGCAGCAGGCTCTTTATATTAAGTACCACATGGCCATAATAAATAGAGCAATGGTCATTAACTGGTCTACTCTATTACAAAAAATAGAGTATTGACTTGTCTATAAAAGCATGGTAAGGTGATCATATCATTTATCGATGTTCAAATTCTTGTATCTATTAGACAGATCTCTGTCTGCTGATTTCACGCCCACTTACCTTCAGTCTAACCAAGGGTGTCTAATAATAATCTAAGACAAAGTTCTGGGTTTATGCTGATGATGTAGTTATATACAGTAGGTTACTGCTCGGTAAACCAGGCTATTCAGTCACAACAAGCTGTTTAATAAAAGTGGTGCAATTACTATGCTTGAATGCTAGCAAAACTCTACGTATAATATACAGTACATTCAAATTGTAGGTCTAAATGTTCAATTTCATTTTCTTCCAAGATCAAAGTTTTACTTATTAAGGTTGCTCACTTTCTTATTCTATGCAACAGTCAGACACCAGGAGAAACAGTCCTGAAGTGACTGCATGGAGGACATGTCACGTGCAGCGTGCCAAGAGGTAAATATGGATGCAACATGTGTGTTTTCAGTTTCAAAGTTGTGCAGTCAGAGCTGTCTTCTTTTAATGATGTGAAAATTGGATGAAATGTGACATGACTGCTCAGACTGAAATCGTTTTGAAAAGGTTTGGATGTATGAGATAAGATGAACTTCAATGTTTCCAAAATAGGGAAACTGACACGCAGCAAACTGTGAGTGTGAAGATTTAGTAAAATGAGGATATGCAATTGTGACATTGTGTGGGTCCTGTCACTCTGTGCCTCCGATTGATGGTGCGCCCTGGCTACTTGGCCACAGGGATATCCCTTTGGCTGACTGGCAAGCGTGCATGACTTTAACCCGGGAGATTGTGGGATCGAACCCCGCCTGGGCTCTCTGGTCGTCCTGCCACACAATAACAATGCAACTATGACCATTTTACATATTCCACATTGGTAAAGGAAAATATAATTAACCTCTATTGGAATAAAAAGTTGCAGCAAGTGATGATAACAGGAACAAAAATGCAACACATGGTGGTTATAAAGTTCTGCAGAATAGCGCTGTTTCGGCCGTCATAAAAAAGATCAGAAATGGGTCACATCTGGGCAAAAAAGATGCATTGAAAGACTATTGCCCACAATTTAAACACAGTCTTAGACCGTCCATCCTTTGACAATTTATCTGTGCAGGACTAGGGAGTTGTAATTTGCTGCTTCCCTGCCCTGTCCCTTAATCTGCCCTTGAGTACAATCCTTTAAGCCATTAGATGTTGTAAACTCAGGTCCTTTAATTTGTTCTCCTATACTCAAGCATTATATCCATGAATACAGCACTATTCATGGATATAATGATGTTTAGAATTAATTTTTAGAATTACATCACTTAAGAAAACATTTGAGTTAGATGGCAAGTGGATAGAGATGTGTAAATATCTGCAGTTTCCTCTGCATAACTGCATGAAAACAGAAAAGGCATGTTCATTTTCTAGTCATCCGATCTATAGTTCATATGAGATTAACATACTGGATGTATATTAGTGTGTAAAAAGTTGTGTAGTTGTGTACTTATCTGCTGTCTGTCTTTGCTGGGAAGCTTTTCATAAATGATTTGAATTATTTTAGATAACTGAGTAAGAAAAATAACTGATCTTTCTTTTTAGTGCATCAACTGTTTTTATAAAAAGGTAAAACATCATTAAGCAAGTAGAACAGCATTTTTTAGCCTCTAAAATGTCCTGATAGACACACTGATGCTGTTTTACTGTTTTACTGTTCCCTGAGCCACAGACATACATAATCTGTTAAAATGTGTTTCTAAATGATTACCACTCATGTTAAGAATTTCCTTACTTTTGCCCACAGGTCAACAAGGGTTCGTTGAAATGGCCATGTAAACGTGTGTCACAGTCGATCTGCATCCAGACTGAGCTCAATTGATTCTTGTTGGGCATTTTCTGGACTAAATGTTGTGGTGGAATTTGATTGGTTTTGCAAAATTAGGAATTAACCACAATGTTTTTCCCACGAAGGAGTTGAACATCTTGATCAGTTTTAATGTTTTGATAAAGGGCTACGTTTATACTCCCTTGTCTGTTTCCTATCAGGATGTTTTTTTGTTCTCTTTTAAATCAATGGGACCCTTCGCTCTGCCTCGGTGGCTCAGATATGCAGCGCAGTGGTTTCCTCACACCCACCTGATGTGGACGGCCGCCTGACAGCAGAACCAGTGTCAACATGCTGTGTCGACTGGGACGGAGGTGCAAGGAAGGCACGACCCTACCTTGCTGATTTACGAGCTCGGACGCAGGAAGACGCCCTTTTATGGAGCTGATCCTGCCTGGGAAAGTTGGTATACATGAGAGAAAGTTGTCAGCTCCGTGCAGATGGAGGCAAAGCCGGCTGCTCCACAACAAGGCTCAGATTGTGCCTTGTCTTCCCGCTCAATTTACCGCAGGACTATAATGCTGTTTTCCCATGCTCGCCAAGGCCCCACATTTGTTTAGTGATGTCTCAACTGAGTGTTAATGCCTCTTTAGTTATGTCACCCAGAGCTGCTGAGGAGGCGCCTTCATTTCCTCACTGAGGAGCTGAAGGGTCCTGTTAACCCCGGCCCCTCTGCAAAAAACCCAGCTCAGCCACAGACAACCGCACAAAGCGCACATTTAATCCATCTCATTCAGGTACGCGTTATCCAGCCACAACTGGTCCTAACAGGGTTAATCAAACTTCTGATCCTTCTCACATACTATGAGATAAACAGCCAGAGCTTCGTTAGTACAAACTCAGATGGCGCGAGTGGCTGGAGAGCAAAGTATTTGGACTCTATCTGAACGGGGAGGATTCCTGTTGTTCATTAATGAAAAGAGCAGCTGTAGCTGATTTAATAAAACTTAAAGCTGAAAGTGATGCGCAGCATCCTGAACACATCCCTGAGCAGCACAATGCTCACCACTTGTTAATAATATCGCACCTGGGTATTTAAAGGGCAGCAGAGTGTGGGTGAAAGGACCTAAAACAAGCCAAGGGAAGTATTTTTGTTCTTAATTATGTCTGTCTTTTTTAGATAAAATGAGACTGAGACTGAAAATTTTGGTCATGGTGATTGATCACTTTTTACTTTTTTGTAGGCCGGCCAGTGATGAATGAAGTTTTTTTTGGGGCTTTTAACAAAGAAGGTCGTGCCTTGATGCACGGAGATCTGTTCAGACAAAGGTAAAATATTTTACCATGGATACACAAAAATTCCCTTCGGATGAAACATATTTTTCACATACTGTAGCAGTTTCCCTCCTTTTTTTTTTTTTTTATAAAGATAAATCAAAAGTTACAATTAGTCACAAATGGACTCCAGTATCTTCATGCACAGTGCTTTCACCTGCATCGATCCTTTATCTTTAAATCTAACAAAGCAGCCTTTGTGCAGAATCAGTTGCCATGGTGATGCAACCGGATACAAAACGAACTAGCTTTGTGATACTGACTTTACAGACCTGAACCTGACAGTTCATTAATAAACCACAAATCCTGCTTTGCAAAACCTCCGGTAGAACTTCAAGATCTATTTCATCTATTTTTTTATTCAGTTTAATGTCTTGATATAAAACCTTCAAACTTCATATTTGCTATTGTAATGACGGTTATTTGTGTCTGTATGTCTGATTTCTTTGCTCCTTGTCTTTGGCAGGAGGGCAACAAGGTCTGATGTTGATTTTAAAATGAAACTCTCACTGTAAGTTTTGATTATTTTTTTTTGTCTGACCAATCTAATTCCAAGCTGCTGTGCAACTGTTCTGCACATTTGCACAGAAAAAAATATGCAATTTATGTAGAAGCCCTCTTTTAAGAGGAGTGTGTTTGTGCGTGTGTTAACCCAGTCTGATGGCGGCACGTCTTTAAGGAAAATGGATTGATGTTTAAGTATTTAATGCTATGATGGTTTCCTTTTAAGAATGTCCGTCCTGTTGCTCTGGGAGCCATTATCGTCACAATCTGTTTATCATTGAATTATAAATTCTTCATCTGTCCTTAAGATGAGTCAGTAATCTGATTACTGATCCTACAAATGCAGTCCTGCCCCATGTCCTCCATCTATCCGTCTTTATTCAGTGTGACTTCTAACCTTTTTTCTGCTCTCACAGCAGAGGTTTGTAAACAGCTGATCTGATTCAAGCGCATCATTTATTGGTCAGAAAAGTGTCAGTCTGACTGCGTCCGCACTGCAGCAACTCATTACACACATCCTGACGGTTGCAGGCGTCACAACCTCGGATTTTAGCCAAAAAATGTCCCTCAGACTGGTGGATTTGAGAAATATGACAAATCATACTTGACTTTTTCTCAAATTTATATGATGTCATCAGGAAGGAAGAGCCAGCTGAAAGTCTGACCAGGTCTGGTCCAATATGTGGCGTAATGGTGGCGGTTCTGTGGAGGGTTGTTTTTTATGTTCTGATTTTTAGTAGTTAGCTTTTCCTGTTTCAGAGAGGTTTGTACTCTAAGTAAGTTCTAAAGTGAAAAAATTTAATATGGAGTTGTCGTTTCCATAGTACAGTGCAAAATATGTAGAAATATGGGGTCAGAATGATGCGGAGACGACACCTTTCTTTAAGGAATTTTTCAGTTTGTTGCAGTTTGCATTTATTAACACTGAATACAGGTATTTTCCATTATGAAAATAATCGATATAAACTGCTCTGGATAGCAAAGGTAATCACATTTACAGATTTAAAGAAAAAATGGATGAGGAAATAAATTTGGAAATACATTTTCAATGTATTTATTTAAAACTAGCAGAGCTAAAAAAAGAGCTGCAGGTCAGACTTATAAAAGCTGTCGCCTGTTTTCTTCTTAATGGCCTCTGATCTCAGTCATCATTGGAACGAGTTTTAATATAGTTTTATTTAATTGTGGTAGCAGAGTTAGCATCCAGGCATTTTTTGATGTTAAAGTTAAAGCAAACTGCAAATCTTTCTGAGGTTTTACATTTCAGAATGTCCCCTTACTTTTATTTTCATTCATCATTAAATCCTCAAATTTACCCACAGACTTGTTCTCACAGTCAGATTCTGTTCAGCGACAGTGTGATCAGATGTTTGTTTTTATCTCATTATTCTCACACTGACATAGAAATCTTTAGTAGGTTTTGTTACTTGAGCTGGAGAAACTGGTTAATGGTTTTGTTAAGCTGGACCTGGGTTCCAGGTTAATTGGAACCCAGGTCACTTCCTCTTTTTTTTTTTTTTTGTAGAAAACTTGGTTTGTGAGCAAAATCACACTTAATGCCAAACAAAGCTTTGAGTCAAATTGTTACAAATTGGTATTTTTCCACTTCATCGGATTACAAAAGGACCCCTGTGGGGCATCTGGAGGGTCCAGATGGAATCAGAGGGCTGGAGGCATACAGATTTCCGATGTTTTACATCCGTATGCAATTGTAGAAATCGGATTATTAGTTCCAGTCATTCCTTCCTGATCCATATAAACAAGCTGCCTTTCTGTTTCAGACTGAAGCCAAATAATTTTGAGATGTGACCTCAACAAAGACCCTGTGACCTCCTTGTTCTTTTGTCCTATTTTCTGATGGAGATGTTGTTTTTTAACACATTTTATTTGATGCTGATTTTTTGATGCAGAAAATGAGTTAAAGCCCACAGCGATAGTAGCTGAAATCGATAGAGACTCAATAAAACAGGATGAGGGTGTTCTTTAATCGTTACTCAAAGTTTTAACCCTAGAAAGTGAATTTAGGGCAAACTTAATATTTAGCACTGTTTTCAGTGCTAAAGATTGTTATCGGTAATCAATATAATTCTGTCAGATTACAGATGCAGCTTTCTAACACTGGGAATACAGTCTGAGGTCCCCATATGTCCCTACAACAAAAACATTCATGTGAACCTTTTTATTGTCTTCATTTACGCTGATTATCTTCCTTTAGATGGTCTGTAAATATAGCAGGGGTGAAGGGGTTAAACTTTTTCAGCTGCAACATCTTTAAAACTTCAAAAAAAATTATTTTGTTGAAATAGATATAGTTTGATTGGGCACTATAGAAAAAAAAGTGTTTTTTTGATTTTTCCAATTTTATTATCATGCATTGAAGAAATATACTCTCACAAATAAAGGATTCATACTTTCATCATCTAGCTGTGCGTGGAGGCATAAAACAGTCAATCCATAGTTCAGTTCAGCAAAAGTTTTAGCTTAGAATAAGATTTTAAAAAAAAAAGTCAAATCTACTTTCAAACAGGTGACGTTAACAGTTGAAATATTGACAAAGGAGAATGAGTCAATATTAAGCATTGATATGTGCATTTCTGATTCATCCTGGATTTCTTTCCGTTTTGGACAATTTTGAAGCTAATTTTTGTAGTCATTCCTTTTTTTTCCCTGGCTAAAACTCCTAAAATGTAAAAGTGGAGATAATTCAGAGATATGAATGTGTCCATAAAATTCTCCATCCTGTGATTCTCATGTCACAGGGCAACACTTTATGCACTCAAAACTTCATTCATCCAGCAGTGGAAAAAAAAAATCTAACTCTGCTCAGAAAATACTGAACGATTAAGTTGCAATTTTCTCATAAAAGTGTGAAATTTTGTAGCCTGATTTTTCCACTGAAAACATACAGAGTTCCCAGGCTGATTAGTGAGAACTAATCAGCCTGAATAACAGAGTTTGATAAAGATGAACGCTGCTCTTCACACATTCCTGGCCGTTTGTGTCCGTCCGGCCGCTCCCAGGCAGTTTCTAATAGCTCTATAAAGTCTGGTGACCTCAGTCTGTCTCATTTACAGCCAATGACTTTAAGTGTGTCCAATCCAATCCGCAGGTATTTATTGAGAAGGAGAAGTGCACAGCAGCTCTCTAAGTAAATTGAAATCGCTGCCCTCCCATGGGACTTCATTTCAGTTGGTTGTCCAGCATGGAGGCAGGGGAGGAGGGGGGGGGGGGGGGGTTGGATAACATTAACCCAGAGATTTGAGCATATTTATGCCTTACTCATGATGTTAGCATTTATTTAATCTGTAAAGAGGTCTGTCCCCCACAAGTTAGTTGTGTTGTACTCATGTAAAGGGACGTGGTGGGGGGAGATGTGATGAGGGACTTGTTGGCTCTGGAGCACATCCGGTAACTTGCAGCTGATAAAATGGCAGCAGATATCCTGGAAATGGGGTCGTGCCTGCTCCGGTCGGTGCAGATAAATTCGGCATGACCAGTTAACACTGTGGGCATGCGGGGCGGGGGGCATGTGACCGACAGGAGTGCACAGCCTGGCAGCTCCAGCTGTGTAAATGGCTGAAGTGTGAAATGTAAGCTATGCAGGTCAGTGCAAAGCAAATAAATACGGTGATGTCATGTAGCCCCCTCCCTCAGCTTAGACATGCTTCATTCACAGAGACTGCTGAACCCGCTGTTGCTCAGTGATGATGCATAAATCAAACAATGATGAATGCACCTGATTGGTCTTTGTTCTGAATGTGCAGCACGCTGTGTTCTAATGCAGAAAGATGGATTCTTATGTAAAAATCAATATAGGATATTCTCCAGAAAGGTGTCAGCGTTTAGTGTTATGGATCCTTTCTGTCAGAGAAGCAGCTGCTGCTTCAAGCTGAAAACATTTTGTCAATCGATGAATGAGCCACTTCTTTCACCATCTTCACTCTTCAAGCAGCATCCGTCTTCTCAAGCACACTTAGATGGCTTATGTCCAGTTCTAAGATTTTCTAATGATAATTCTAAATCACATTTATCCTTTTATTGCTGATCAAGGGGGTCTGGGCAGTTTCATAAGCTTAAAAGGGCCAGTTTATTTTCCATCAGCTGATCATGTTTCTGTAAAATGTTAGAAAATAATGAAAAAAGTCAATTTTCAAAGTCCTGATGAAATCTTCAGATGTTTTTTCTTTTGTTTGTCATCAGTCCACAACACAAAAATTCACTTTAAAACATGACAGCTAGAAAAGAACAAGCTACAAATGATCATCAAAATAATTTCCAATACAAGTTTTATATTTGTTATAAAAAAACTACAGAAAACTCCGACTCAGTTCTCCTGATCAGCTGTGGTCATGCTGGACCGGAAACACTAATCAGGAAGTAAATAATTGGATAAGATTACACTAAAAATTTTAATTTTGAGTGGTTTGATGTTTCATAACTGGAAGTAAATTTTAAAAGTAAGTTAAAAGTGATTCAGGAATTTGAAGACACTGTCCTGGATGGTTCAGTTGGATCCATGAACTGAAAAAACTGTATGTTTCAACTCTTCTCCACTTTCAGATAATTGATTCAGCTTTAATGAGCTGGCAATAGAAATGTAGATGTAGCTTTAAAATGTAAACAGAAACCCTGAATCAAGTTGTTACATCATGAGAAAATACAGTTTGGATCCTGAAATCTTAGACTACACACAAGTGATTTAAGGCGTGTACTGTAGTTCTGTAGACTGGACTGGTAGATTTGACTTAATTCAGATGAGGGGGTCAACATTTTTCCAGTCTGAGATCGTGTTCAAACTGCATATAATCAAATGAAGCAGACCTTTTAATATCCCATATTCCCTTCTTACTTTACTGGATGAGAAGACAAAACAAGCAAAGGAGAAAAGTGTCTCATCTATTGGTTAACAATAGATGAGACAATTGTTTCCAACACATCAGAGCAAATCGTGGAGCTGAATCAGACCCTAGAGATCTTGGACTGGCCATGTTGCCCCATCCTTCCACATATGCCATTTCTCCTGGCCACGACTGCATATTAGCACAAATGTTTTGGTGTGTTTACCCAAAATGCCTTGCATTGACTCACAGCGCTCTTTGTTTTGTAGTATTTGGTTCTTTGGAAGCACATTGGGAGCTACTTTTGTAGGCAAACCAGAGTTTGGATCTTTGATTTGAATCAGAGTTCATTTCTGGATTCACTCCCCCCCCAAACTAACTGGAATAAAAGGCAAAAAACAACAACAACTCAGTCTTATTGCAGACGTACTGTTTGGGACATAATCATACATTTAATATATTGCAACCTCCAGGTGATGATTTTCATCTGTCCGGCTAAAAAGGTTTTCAAAATTTCTACATTTAGTTTTTAAGTCCTGGTTTGTCAGGTGTTCTGTGGATAAACTGTGAATTAGACCAATGAAAACAGAAAGGTGTCCAGAAGAAGTCTGGCTCTGCTCTGCTCTTTTAAAAACTGCTTCCTGTTCCCATTTCTGCTGCAGCTCCAGTTTGATGCTCGCTGCATTCCCGCCCATCCAAGCCCTGAGAGGCTTTTTCCTGTCAGAAGAGTGCAGATGTTCAGATGAAGGTGTTATTGGTGCACAAACGTCCTCCACCCTGCTCCTTATTTTTATGAAGGCAGGGCGCAGACGCTCAGTCCAGGCTCAGATTGATTATGCCGTTTCTCTTCATTGATTGTGCCGGCTGCCGTTTCGCTGTCAAGTGTGCAGAGAAGAGGAAAAAAGAGACGACAAAACACTTTCATTTCTATGTGTATTTATTCTTCCCTCCATGATGATCTGAAGAATAGTTTTTTATTAATTTCATGGATTATTTGCTCATTATGCATTAATCATGGTGCCCCATCTGGAAGGTGGAGGCGCCACCGTGTGAGAAACAGCCATTCTGATCTCAATTAGATTATGCCTCTGCTCTCCGACTACCCTTAAATCACTTCTGCAAAGTGAAATTAACAGTTACTGGAGCGCATTAATATCCCAAGTCAGGCATGATGGGGAGGCAGCGAGTGGAACCAGCCATCTCTCACAATGTGAAAACATCATTTTGTTTATGAAACATCAACATCAGGCACTCAGGTTTGCCCTCCTCCTCCGCTGTTTCTGACAGGGAGAAATGATGGCGTGTACAGCAGCAGATCTCCAGTCCGCAGGTCATCATGCCGTGTGCACAACATGGCGACCCCACACTCACCACCTGCAAAGGAAAGCCCTAAAGCAGCATCATCATCATGAAGAGACAACATGTTTATGGTGTCAGCTCTCCTTTCACCAACCATCTTCAGCTCCAACAGTTATATCATGCTAATTAGAATCAATATTTTTACACTGAATGAATGCAAATAGGAAAAACTAATCAGTAGATTTATTTACTGGCTTAAAACATGAGGAGTTCAGTGTTGCATTCTTGAGTTAAACAGTTTTTCTTCAGTGAGACTGTGTGATTATTATTGTAAAGAAATATGCGATTATTAAAAAAATTAGGATGAAAGGAAAAAGTATAATCCTAGTGCGATATAAAATAAATCTGGATAAAATAATAAAAAAAGGTTTAACAGCTAAAATAAAACATGTTTAACAAAAAATAATCTTTGCTAATCCCTTGAGGTGATTGTAAATAATGGATGATGAAGGTAATATTGAAATTATGATATATTTTATGATAATAAATATGAAAACATTACAATGAAAATAATTAGAATTTTAATCTAAATATTTTTCCCATACATTTTTTCATTGTTTGCTTTTGTTGGTGGTTTATTAAATCCCTATTGTTTATGTTGTCATATAAATGCATCTTATTGACATGATTTCATAGCTATTGATTATGCAATATGTATGATTCCTGCAGGGAACTTTTAAATTGATAATATTTAACTGGGTAATTAGTAATCCATGTCTCACTATTCATTCAGGACATTAAATGATTAATTATAAATCCAGATGTGTTCCCATCTGGGATCTGGGTCAATATGAAGTAAACAGGTCATCCTAATAAACGCTGCTTGTCAGAGTGAGTTCACAGTTTCCCTTGTGTGGTGATGACATTCAGGTTAACACATGTGAAAGTCTGAATAAGACGCTGAAAAGGAAGCAGCGTAGTGGTTCCCACCATGATTCGACTCGAGGCTGCAGGCAGATTAATGCAGGAAGATTTTATGAAAATTCCACACATCAGTCTTCATGTAACAGGCTCTTTAACTTCTCTCTATCCTTGTCAGTCAGTCTCTCTGAAGGATTTCAGTCAGTCTGTGGTCTCAGAGGTCGAAGGTCAGCCAGCATCCTCTCTTCAGGTCTCCCTCGAGTCATTTCCATTTTAATGTCACACTTCAATCCATCACTGCGGTGACGGACATCAGACACGGTTTTAAGCCTTCGTCCCTCGAGCCTGGTCCCTTCAGCAGGCGACGTCCTCTCCTCCTGCTGCTCAGCTTTGTCTAAATGTGTAAAACTGCTTTTTATCCAGATGTGGATCAAAAAATAAACAAATCTGCACATTTTAATAATCTCAAATTTAGGCGTTGCCCTTTCTTTTGTAATGCAAATCTCAGCAATTTATATTTCATCAGACACTTCTCTTGTCATGACAAAGTGGAAAAATGTTTTCATCTCACCATCACCAAATGCTTGCTTAGATGAAGTCATTGGGTTAATATATATAAAGTGAGCTTAGATGTATTTTTCAAGCCAAGACATGCAGGAGTTTTGCTCATGTAGGAGCTGGAACAATTCCAACCCACCTAAATGTTGGTTAACTTATAAATCCTGCCCAAGTTCTTATTTTACATGGGTACATGAGCTAAAAGTTATGTTGATGCCTTTAAAATGTAGAAAACACTTACTAATGTGGCTTACATGTTGATATTTCAGGCTTGTATGGATATAAAAAAGGGTCTGGAAAGTGATCGATCCGGATTTAGTGGGAGTACATCCTTTACGAGTAGCTAATAATCTTATTTTAGTTGTTGCTTGTCCCTTCGGTAAGAGCTGTAGAGGAAAACGAGGATCCTGTGGGGGAATTATTGTAGGAGACATCTGCCATCTGACAATATAGAAAAGTCATTTTACCTCTGTGAGCATGTCTGTACGTTTTTCTTTAAAAAGGACTTCAGTCTCAGGATGAATGAGGAATAAAAAGCTGTTGCAAAGGACTTAAAGTTCATTAAGTGGGAGAAAGAGTGGGGCAGGAGAGAGAATGTAAAGGGGAGATAAAGAGCGTTTAGATGGAGCTGGAGATGGATTGTGAGACTGCGCAATTCCCTAAACTCTGATTCCTGCTCTTACATCTGTCAGGACGTGAGCAGCAGCAGCAGGAGGAGGAGGAGGGCCCTGGACTCTCCATACATAATTAATGACATCATTTCAACTACACTATTGACTAAACAAACGCATAAATCACACAGGCTGGAGTCAATAGACATGGAAACATTTAATCATGTTCTAAATAATGACTGCTGCTCCCATAAAGCCATAATTATTTTGAGCTGTTGATGTGGTGTCAGAGTGAGATCAGTGGAGACGTGCAGCAGCTGAGCTGTGACTGACAGCGGTGGCGGGGGAGGGAGGGAGGGAGCCAGCGTATGTATGTGGAGTGGCAGGTGAAAAGTGGCTGTCAAAAAATGCACTGGATATTTGCTGTTTTGTTTATCAGCCGGCCGACGCTGAATAAAAGTGCGGGAACATGTATAGGCTGTCCTCCTGCCTTTTCATCTGCTCCTAAATGGGTCTGGGGATTGGAGAGTGCAGTTTATCCCCCCCATTCTCCCTGACAGAGAAACCATTTAAAGCTGGCCGCCGAGGAGACAGCAGTCTGTCACCAGAGACAGCGCTCAAATCAACTCTTCACATGCCGCTGCTCGCCGAGCCGCCACATCGATACGTGTCGCCCCGAGGCTGCCATCTTTGTGCAAAGCCCCCTCTCAGACCCGCGCCTCGTTACAAAACTGAATGTAACATGTCAGACCCGTGTTCAAAGGAGATTATGTCTACAAGTCTCAACAAGTTGGTTTTCATCCTGTTTGTTGAAGCCAGTTTGAATAAAAAACAGGGATTTTGAAATTAGCATTGACTTTTTTTAGTCCCTGCAGACAGGATAGAACTAATATCAAATAATTTGTCTCATTAACCCCATTTATCCGTAAACTATCCGTTAATTTCCATCCATTTTTTACAATTTAGGCTGCAACACATTCATCCTCTTAAATGAGTTTTAAGGTATGAAATAGTAGGAGGTTGTAGTGATTTTAAAATTCTTCAATAAAAACTCTGGTGTCCTCGTCTGCTTCAGCCATGTGTCTTCAGGTAGGATGTGGGTTTGCATGGTCTTGTTAGAAAATACATGGGTGTCCCTGGAAAAGATGTGGTCCTGAAGTCTGCGTAAGTTAGTGGACATGGGCGCTGATAAGAGCGCAGATTCTGACTTTTAAGGTCAGAAAGCTGCATAGTGTGTCTTTAAAGCATCATTCATGGCCGTAACTCTGTGTTGTTCTGTTGACAGAGGTTTCCACGGTGATCTCTTGCTCATTGGGTTGAATGGTGAGTCTTGATGATCTCTATCTATCTATGTAGTATTGCTTTCTTGTCCTTTTACTCACTGATATTCATCCAGATTGTCTGAATGGTTTCATGATATTCTACACTGTAGAGGGGGAAATATGCAAATCCAGTCTATTAGTTTTGTTAATCAAGCACTGTTTTGTTAAAGTTTATCCATTTTTTCACCCATTTGCAGACCAACTTGATCGCCTCTGTCCATCTTTGGTCCTCAGAGACTCAGGATTCTATGGATGCTGCTTTTAATCTGCCCTCTTATGTAATATTGCATGTCATTCTTTGCTTTAAATTGTACCAAACAAACTTCTTTTCTCTTCTTTTTAAGTCTTGCAGTAAATGTTACTGGATACTTATATGTTTTATGTTTTTAATATGTGAGCATAGTAGGGTAACCGTTTTTATAAAAGGTGGTCTAATTGCATGCTAAATCATGATTTGTGTTATTAATCCATATTTTGATGGTTTTATGCAACTTTTCACACTCTACTCTGTAAGAGGTGACTCCGACTCATTAACATCAATACTGAGTAGTTTATTTTGATGGTCCTAATGGCCATTGCCACTGCCATTAAGGCTTGTTGCGATTTTAACGTGCAGGTTGCAGATGATCCATCTGCTTATTCATTGCGTGTTTCAGCCACAGAGAAAATCCCAGGAACACAATTTGATCTAATTTTTCAGTAAAACAGGAATCTACAACACGTTTATTTTACAATACAGTACACAGTCAGCTGACTGAAAATCACAGAACCCTGGTGTCTAATGAAGCTTCCTTCCAAGTCAAAAGGACTGTTTGGCTCTTCCTCGTCTTCCTCCAGCTTTTGTCTTTTTGTCTTCAGGATTTCTCAGCCTTAAACGGAGGTCTCTATGTTTGCTGGCTTCAGTATCCCTGTCATGGTAAGGCCAGTTTGATGAGTCCATCTCCTCCTGACACCTCCCTGAAGCTCGAGGGAATCTCCTCTCCAAACAGTCACGCTCCTCCTCCTCCTCCTCAGCCTGCCATCCGGCCGGGTCGCAGGTTAATGACTTTGTGTTTACCGTCCAACAGGCTCTTTGATAACAAGGCGTCTTTCTCCACCCTCCATGTTTCCACTGCAGCGGACGATGAAGACGTGGTGTAGCAACAGGAAGTGAGGAATGCGACGCCACACACAGGTCTTTGTGGGAGAACAAGCAGCCCGGCCTGCACACGGAGAACCACTAATATTTATTCATGATAGAGAGAAAGTACTGGTTTGTTGGCACAAGCTACTTCATTTACATTCTGTTATAGACTGTTTGCTCCAGCGTGGGAGCTGTGTCTGTCTCCAAATAGATGAACCTGTCCTGCTCACTCCTTTTCTCTGTCATCTGGTCAGAAAACTCCTGAAAGTGCTCTACAGCAGCTTCTCCGTGTGAGAATGCGTGTTATCTGATGTAACGCAACAGCTACAAACAGCCTTTAAAAGTCAGAGGAGTTCCTTAAAGATGATGGATAAAAACAGATAAATGCAACATCTAATTAGAGAAAGTTTTAATTCTGAGAAGGAAAAAAAAGGTTTTTAGCAACAACAAGGAAATACTAAGGAAACTGGAGCCATTGTTCATGGGAAACACAGAGCTGTGGATGATAAGAGTGTAATGATTGGCCCCTGGGTTTAAAGAGTCACACACTTAATCATGGCTGGTGTGAAGAGGCAGCAGATAAAGCGCCTGGAAACCAGTTTGGCTCTGAGGGGAAACACTGAGTCTCTGTCAGCGTCTTCAGGTGCAACATCTGCAGAGTTTCTCACCAGGTTTATCTCTTTAATGAGGGGACGATGATCATTCTTTACCCCGCCTGTCCGCTGACTAATAAGCTCTGATTCATTCGCGAAACCAGTTAGTTTCAAACTTTATGCTCCGGTTTAATCGGTCACGTCCGCTTCACTTCAACTGAAACTGAACAATCTGACTTCAGATCAGAGTAAAACTTAAAAACTGGGCTGCTGGTTCTTCTGAATGAAATTATTCACATGTCTGCCATGGCAAAAAGACAGTTTCAGTTTCTAAGATTCTATGTTTGAGAACTTAAAACATCTTCTAACCCTCACCAGGTCTCAGCTAGACCAGAAAAATGTCACATGATTTCATTCTACCATTAATTATTGAACAGGAAGTTGTAGCTCTCTGAAAGTCCCACCACAGCATTTATACCAGGCTGAGGTCTGGTTTTGGATTGAATTGCATCAATTCCTCGATTCTTTTCATTTTTTAGTCATTCTGTTAAAGATCTGCTGTGTTTGGGATAATTATTCTGTTACATGAGCCAGTTTTAGCAAAGATTTCAGTGTTGGTTTACAGAGCAGTTCACTTAATGGCAGCAAGGTGTCCTGTCTTTTGGCTCTGAATAAAAGCCCCAACCATTACCCCTCCATCACCATGCTTTACAGTTAGTATGAAATGTTTGTGCTGAAACGTGTTTGTTTTTGTTGCTTATTTTGTGCGTCATGACCAAACATGTCCTCTTTGCTCCAGTCGGTCCAGCTGCAAACGTCTGCTGTGCTGCCATGTTCTTATTACAGAGAGAAAAAACTTTCTCCTAAATCTCTGTCAAGCAAACCATCCTTGGTCAGACTTGTTCTCATTCTACTGTCATGAACCTTTATATGCTAACTGAGCCTTGTGCATGGATATATGGGTGCAGTTTCTCTGAGTATTGCACAGCTGACCTTGGGCTAAACGTCCTGGGAAGTCCACTCCAGGGAAGATTTGCAGCTGTCCTGAATGTTTTCCTCTTGTGAATAATCTTTCTCTGTGTGTAATGATTCACTGCATATAGTTTGGGAATGACTTTTTAACCCTTCCTAGATTGATGGGTAGCGACTATTTGGCGGCAAACTGGCAAAAAATGTGTTTTTATAGGGATGCTCAGACTGGTTTGTGATCAGTTAATCAAGTGCATTTGATTAACAGCACCTGGCTGACTTAGCCTCTTATTTCCCACGGAAGCTGTCAGGGAGGAGTTAGATTTTTACAGTTTTATATCAAATATATAACAAAGTGTTTTACAGTCTGATAAATGGTGACTTTTATAAACACAAAGCACCTTTTCATAGTCAGCTATGTGTGTGTGAGTGTTACAGGATTCTTGCTAAGGTCCAGCCACATGTAACAATAATAATAGCTCTTAATGACTGCACATTAATGCAAGTGATGACAGAGAATCAATTGCAATAACCTGCACGGCTGTGATTGGCTAACGCACCTGCAGCCCGTCATCACACAGTAAACCCCGTTTTGTTTACACCTCAAACACATCATTTGCTTCCTCAGCTCTACGTTGGCAAATCTGCTCCTTCCAGCTGAAATGTATTGCCATTTAAACATGACAAAGAGGCCATGGAGGTGGCCATTACAATAATCCATCATGTCCAGCAGTGGTTGGATCCAGCCTTGCGGTAAATCCAATCTAAGCAGGGTCAACAGTGTTTTTCCAGCAGTGTGGCTGCCTGCTGTGTCTACTAGCCTGTCATCAGTTAGCTTTTGTCAACAGGAGGACAGCAGCGGCGCATAAATGCCAGCGAGCTGACAGCAGGCAGAACGGGGATGTTATCATACAGTTAAATAGCATCATCTACCACACGCGTCAGCTTCCATCGTCTGTGGCTCAGATTTAGTCATCAGCTTTGTTAAAGCGGGATTTATTTTTTTTAAATACCCTTGAAATTTCCTTTATTCCCCTCTTCTGTGGCACTGCGTACATGCAACTGGGTTTTATGGTATTTTAAAAGGTTTGCGAGTGACTGTCATTGCAATAAGCTGGGTCTTTCCACTGATGTGAAGCATTCATCCTTTTTAATCGTCATCCTGGAGCTGTTAAATAGTATTTGCTGCATGTATCATTGAACTGTCTGATCCAAATGATTTTCCTTTTTCAGTTAGATGGTAAACAAAAACTGAAAATATTATAGTTTCCCTATAAAAACAGTAATCAGTGGGTTTATCCTGACTCATTTCCTCTCCATACCACCCATCTCCATATCCATGTGTGAAATGTTGGCTCATGTGCAGGTATGGATCCTTATCTTCCTCAGCTGCTGCTTGTCTCCAGTCATCCTGCAGGCTGCCTAAGGAACCCCCATATTGAGTTAATCATTACATCCCAACCCCTACCCTCATTGATTAGCAACATAGTGAAGCCGGCAGAGCAGTCGATGCTGCGCTGGATGCAGATTGCTGTGACAGAACAGTCACCTCAGCCTTTAGAAGTGCTTTCATTTTCTGTGTTTGTGCTGAGGAGATATCGAACGGCTGCTCAACAAGTTCCAGTCGATGTTCAGCAGACCTGTGTAACGGGAAGATGGTGTTCAAACGGCAGCAGGGACTGCTCTCTCTCTCTCTCACACACACACACACACACGTACAAAGATTTTTTTGACATTTCATCAAACCTGAATTGACTTTTTATTTTCTGTCAGTTGAGCTGTGAGATGAGAAAATAGAGGAGCAGAACTTCATTTGTCTGCCACATTTCATCCATCACATGGCGTTAAACAGGGGTTTAAGTGGAGGGTAAAAATCATCCAAACTGACCCAAAACTGAGTTTTAACCTTAGTGCTTTCAGTTTAGCTTTGTCGTGAGATGGAACATAAAATTACATACAGTACTGAGAACCCTTCAAAACAATCCTGCACGGATTGGAAATGCAAAGCTGAACAATTCAGACTGGTTGAAGACTCTCGGTGTTCATTTAAAGAAACAACATCCACATCCTCCCCTCTGACAGCCTTGTGGGAAGGTGTTGCATGGCTGGTTTGTGTGACTGAACACTGAACATTATGTACTGCTGTCTGAACCCAGCAGATATTTCTTTATACATGAACAGACTATTTTACCTCATTCAGCTACTTACAGCTCCGTGGAAATCAAAGTACTGGGCACTTTTGGTTGCAACTGAACAAACCTGCCGAAATTCAGACATCTTCAGTGATGCCATGCTGTGATTTTTTTATTCTTATTATTGATAGTAAGATCATCTGATTCTGACAAAATAATTTATTTGGAGTGTTTGACTTATAAAATTATCACCAATGGATCATATTCTGTCGACATAAAGCCTCTGCACTTCAGTTGTAATTAAAACATTTTATTAATCACACATCAGCTCTCTAGGTGTAAATCTCTTTTCTCAAAGTCCCAACAGGGATCCATAACTTAGAATTATGGTGTATGTTGGCCCCTGTTTTCTGTCCTCTCCACCTCCAACTAGATATTTCTCTTCCAGTTTAAGCATGAACTGCTGCTCAGTCTTGAATTGAAGAGAAAATTCCAAGCACACACACATATCTGTGTGTGTGTATAATGTGGATTACATAATCAGCTGGATTTAATTGGATTAGAAGTGGATTGGATATCTCTGAAAGCGCTTTGAGATGACTATCTTGATCTGGCCCGACACAAACAAAGAGAATTTAACTTAATTTTCTTGCCTGCCCCCTTTCAGACACATTTATTACTATTATCTTTTACTGCAACATTCTTCTGGTTCACTGTTTCACTGACACTCAACTCATTTGCTCCCTCAGCATTTGGTTCTACATTTGATGATGTTTGGGTCAATGCAGTGAAGTTCTGTCATCATCTGCCTTAACCTGGCGAGGAGACAGAAAAATCTTTTCAGTTTGTCACCAAAGCACACAGAGCTGAAGAAAATTAGGTTCCTGTTGTAACTCTGTGAGGTGCAGCTAAATGAAGACATGATTATTTTCCTCCTAAAGATGTGCAGAGTCGTTAAACAGCAGCTGATTAAACAGGAGCCGGAGCTACAATGGCTCTTTACTCAGCTGACGGCGGATCCTGGCTCTGAATGAATCTTCTGCCGTACAGTGACCACATGACTCTTCGCTCTGTGAGCAGCTGCTGCACTTCGCTGTGGAAACTTAAATCAGAGTGTTTAATCTCTGATGATCCCCACACTGTTGTGCGTCTCGTCATTTCTGTGGCAGGATTTGAGTAAAGCGGCTCCCGCTTACCTCAGCTCAGATGTAGAAGCTTTGTTAGAAACGTGTAATTTAAAATCTGCTTCTCCTCCGTGACATGAAGCAAATGTGCCGGGTGCTTAATCTGACTGATTAAAATCTTCTTCTGGGGAATAAGTTACAAGGCTTTAAAGTCTCATAAGACACAAGATGCACGACTTATTTAAATCTTTCCAATTTCTAGATATGGATATGTGGCTTGTCTTCATGTTCCTGCCTCCGGGTGGAAACAGATTTTTCTCTTAATCTATATTTGGTTAGACAATTGGCTTTATTGAACAATTTAATCTAATGACATCTATATAGACCATGCCATGAATATCTTTAGAGGTTTTGTGAAAAACTTCCACAGTCATGAAATTATTCTGAGGTTGCAGTGTTTGGCAAACTGAGGGGCGAGACCCTGAAATGGGCCGCAGGGTAAATTGCATCAACTGGTGATTCACAGTATCCACTTTTTGTTGCTTTTTTTATTACTCATGTAAAGCAGGTTCTAAATGTAAGTGAGAATATGTAATTTTGTAATAAAGTATGTGTTACAGGTCTGTGTAAAGTCGAGGAGGCCAGATTTGTAAATAGTAAACTGTTTATGTAGGTAACCTAAGTGTGTAAAGTGAATCCACAGTTTTAGTTTTTTTCCGCCAGTTTTCTGTTTTTAAACATTGTTAAAGAATCACTGGATGTGATCAAAACATATTTTATGCAGCTTATTTCCCAAATTTCCTGTTTGATACCCTCAAAACTTTTCAGGAACAAAAAAAATAACATTTATGATTGGGACATATTTATATTTACGACCCAAAGAGCCATATCCCAGAGAACTACATGTTTGTGTTCTACCTACTGTCATCCTTTAACATGGTTTTTATTCTTTCTTTCTCTGCATTCCCATATTTCATTTCGCGTGAATTCAACCATAAAGTTACATTTTCAATTCAGGAACTGGATGCAGATATATATCTTGGTATGTTGGTGTTCTTTCCAACTCTGGATGACATGACTGAATCCGGAGCAGTATTTACGAATGATGTACCGTACCGTCCTCTTCCGCTTATCCGGGGTCCGGTCGCGGGGGCAGCAGCCTAAGCAGGGAAGCCCAGACTTCCCTCTCCACGGCCACATCAGCCAACTCATCCGGGGGATCCCGAGGCGCTCCCAGGCCAGTCGAGAGATATAATCCCTC
>JAVQJG010214843.1:0-47863 GCA_036024015.1 Craterocephalus amniculus
GAAAACATGCTTTCATTTCAATCACCCATTCAGGAAGTTGACCTAAATTCAAAGTGCAGATATTTTAGGTTGTGAAACAAACTTGTAAAACAAGCTGGCAGGTCCTGCCACTGTAAACAATGAAAATATAACTTTCACGCATACAGCTGTACAGGTGAGGGAAGACAATTTCGGCAAAATATTTCCGGCTAAGAAAATCTCGATTTTCAAAAAATTAAATCCTCATTAATAGCAAATTCGATTTATCGATAAAATCGATTTATTGCCCAGCCCTACCCTGACCCCAACAACTGTTGGAGCCCACGATGGAGGAAAGTAAGGTGCATGACTCTACATTTATTCTCTTCATGAGAATGCCAACAGGTTTGAGCTTTCTTTTCAGAAAAAAGAAACACAAAACCTTCTTGCTGCAAAGTCAAACACCTACAGTACAAGTACATCCACAAACACACCTGGCTATTATCACTAGCAACATTTTCAGCACATGCCCTGTTGTTCTCATACAGGACGGCAACAGATTCTAGCTGGGTAAGTTTACACCAGTTGCAGAGGATGAAAGTAAACAACAGCTAGTTGGGACACAGCCTATTCTGTATAGCTGATGGGGATATGAATCTTCTTGACAATGAGCCTACAGTCAACTTTCTGCAACAGAGAACATTGAACTGGATACTATTAGCTTCAGTAGCTATCACCGACTTTGTACACTGACCCCCAAGCTGTAGCAGTAAGTTTTAAAAAAGGAAAAAAAGAATATTTCCACATGGATTCACATCCATACCAGTGGAGGCTTTTTCAGACTCGCACCTGCACTTGGACTGCCATCTGAGGTGTTATTTTTAGTAATAAATTGGATACTGGCATGCATCAGTGAACATAAAGTAAGTTAGTTCAAGTATGAGAATGACACAGGTAAGATTCAGAGGAAAAGCCCTTGGTGCTACCAGTGAGTGAAGCAGCGAGCGATCAGGTGGTTTGCCGGGCTCCTGTAATTAACAACCTCAGCCAAATCCAGCCAGGCATGACCAGCAAATTAACATGCAGCAGCTTTCACACTCTGTCCCACAGATCTGCTCAGTGAACAGAAAACAAATACAGGCCCACTCTGAAAATAGCCAGGACCAAAGTTTGTCCTTTCAAGAACAATACCACTCACACTACAGCGTGATTCAAAAAGCTTGTTTAACAAACTTCTGGACATGGTGACAAGGCATTATAAGACACAAATGTTTATTGCCTAACAGATGATGGTCTTAGACAGAGAGGATGAAGGGGTGGTGGGGGTGAGGGGTTTCCCAGCTGCCCGACACTCTTTCTGGGCAGAAATTACTGTGGTATTTGAAATCTCAAGACACTTGCTTCTCCTAGTATTAAAACAATTAAACAGGTGGCAGCTCGGCGTCAAACAACTATGCAAATATATGCTGCTAAGGAGTATTAGGGCTTTATTACTAAAGGAAAAGGAATATTTTTCTCTGCGGAAAATGCATCTTTTCTTGAAATCGTTGATATATTTTCATCATTCAAAAAAAAGAGAAAAAAAGTCACTCTGCGCTAGGTCCCTGTCCTACTCTTCACAACATCCCTTCTCTCATCACTGCTTCCTGCCCACACAGGAACCAACAGGGCCAAGAGGAAATTCTTCCTCAGCTGAAACCACTGTGAAATGTGGGGCTCTCCTATCAGCTGCTGGAAAAACAGACAAGCCTTATCTTTAGCAGCACATGAGCCAAAGAAAAACACAAAAAGACATGCAGAGCTTGTTGCTGACCTCCACCTTGCATGAACTTGTCTTAACATTGATTTTATGCTTTGAAAGCAGACAGATCTCATATCGATATCTCATAATAATGTACCAGCTTTTAAAAAGTGTTTAAAGTGGCTTTCACTGTTGTGCCACTGTGCAAGAAATCAGTAAACAAAGAACATGCCAACACAAAAAGGTCACAATCAAGCATGCATGCAACAAACAGCTCAAACTTTAAACATTTCAAATGAACCTTAACCACAAATTCCTCCCCTCAGAGTAGCCATGACATCCACAAAAGTGAATTACCGGTACTCTTACTAAATGTAATCAAGATTTGTCATTTTATTCTCAATATATGATCAAATTCAACAGAATACTTTATTTCAATTTGTCCATAATATCAACAATAAATGCGCAATTCCAATGTTTACATACAGTTTTGTTTGTTTGTAGGTGTTCATATTGTACATACATATCTCTTTGGTGTTACGGTCAACAATAATAAAATAAGTACATGTGCGTGTGTCAATAAGAGCACATTTAGACTGGATATTCTATCTATTTTAAAAAGCAATAAATATGTATAAATGACCCACTTTGACATCCTGGACAGAAATCACAGTTTTTTCCTATTATAATGAATCCACTGCACTTGTTCTTGAAATCTAGTAATTTCCTATTGACTTTGTTCCTCTCCACCCTTTTCCACAGTGTTCACTGACCTGTCTTTGATGCACTGAATATAACACAAGTTCTCAGCACAGTATGCTATAGTTTCCAATATTATGGAAGATGATGTAGAATATCTCTACCAGCGATAATGTTGTTTGCGCATAAAAGGGCAATTAATTCCTACAATATAGTCCTAGATTACCTCCCTTTGTTTTGTTGAGAATGTCTCTCTGTAATGTTGTTCAACTTGCCCTGCTGTGGAAACATGGACATTTTACAAAGTATCATAAACACTTGCTCACATGTCAACTTGAATACAGCATCTTCGATGTTGTGTTTACATGTGAGGCGTGGACACAAAATTAGCAAACATGATACCAGATGAAACCAGATGAGAGAACAAAGAAAAAGGTTAAAGGATCATAACAAGACTGGTTCAGATTTCTAAATATTCAAGATGTTTATCAGGTCTCTGAAATAGTAAATTTATATTGTCACATCCCCTTTATTGGTGGTATAAAAAGGGCTCAATATAGCCATATCTAACATCATAATGGCCAGAGTATGTAATCTCAACACAAGTAACACAAAAGTTCACCCCTGACCTCATGTAAAGTATAACTTGCGTGTCACATGCCTGCCTGCAACTTATGTGCAAATTTGATCTCCTTTGACATTATTGACTGATGAAAAATACATTGCGGAAAGAAAGAAAATGACTAACAAAGTGCATAACACTGATTATTCCTTGGATTATCAAAGTTAGGGAAGGAAGGATTGGGATTATAGCCACTTTTATGACGGTCATAAAACACTCACTTCCTTGTCCAATGAAAAAACAATGGACGCCACTAGAATGAAACAATGACATACTTAATTTCCAAATAAAAAAACATCAAGGTAAATTAACCTGACTTGCACCTCAACCATGGAAGCTGTACAAAATCCTGTCTCAACACAGCCTTAAGTGTATGAAGAGGCTTTTGTTTTTGCTTATGGATACTACACAATATAAATGCAGTTAGGCTTTAAAACAACCACACTGACACAGGAGTGCCCTACAACCACAGACAACAAAGGTTGTGCAGGAGAACTGTCTTGCAAGCACTGATCAGTATCAGCATCAGTTAGCAATATTGGCTGGCTGGTTAGCAGCCATGGTGCTAGCTGACATCAGTTAGCATCCATGCCACTGCACAGTAAGGCTTGTTTAATCATGACACGCTTATATAAAAAAGAGAACACTATCCATGAGAGGCAAACAGTCCAAAAAAGGCAAAGTATCGTTATCGCTATAGGGAGTGCGCATATTACCTGACAACTGGCTGAAATGGTTAACTGCACCGACAGCCAGCCAGCTAACCTGACGCGACGTTAGCTGTAGGTTGATGCCAGCTAGCTAGCACGACTAGCTAAGCATCGACGGTGCAGCATCCAAAGCCCGGTGACATTTCACTCACCGATCAGAGCCCGGAGGTGTTTGAGCCGGGTCAGAACATCCTTCTTTGGGTCCAGAACTTTCTGTGTAGATTTCTTGACGTCTCCATGCCCTCTTCGAGTGAACATTCCGCTACAAAATGCAACTGTGGAAGCAGAAATCACCTGTGTTTTACCATACACCGCGCCTCCAGTGTGACTGTCACTTTCCTCACCACCACTCTATGCTTGCTCGGTAAACATTCGCCCGATGGCCGCTGGTGGTGGGTCCTGTTTTTTTTTTTTTTTTTTTTTTAAGGTGGGTGTGTAAATACGGAAGCACTGCCTGACAGTTAGGAGTGGTTATATCGTCTGAATACGCCTTTTTTGTGCACAACAGTTGCACCTTGATCTTTCATTGGTGTTTATGTCAGCCATGTTTAAAACAACGTGTTTCTATGTTGTATTTTATTATGAAGCTACTGAATTATCCAGACATGAGAAACGTCTTATTTGTGCCCCATGCCTTTACAAAAATAAAGGCAATCCTACTTTGGACCAGTTTTTTGTTTGTTTGTTTGTTTTTAAAGAAAAAACTAAAACTAAACTTTGAATAAAATTTAATGTCAAAACTGACTTGCATGTTTGCTAATTTGATAAAAGGCTATATAGTCTGACTTTGTTATGTCTCACAAGCGCCCTCTGGTGTGTAAATATTTATTTATTTGATTAACTGAGATGCAATAGATTAACTTATCATCAGCAAATGGGAGCAAATATGAAGTCAGAAGTTTGGGCCATTTGCTTGTCTGGGCCATACAGGTGTGTGTTCGCACAATGCCAAGAAGGAAAGACACCAACAATGATCTGAGAGAAGTAGTTGGTGCTGTCTATTAACCTGAATCGGGTTAATTCCAACATTTGGGATTAAACCCAAATGGAAAACATTCAAGTTGGCTGCATGTTAAATTATAAAGTTCATGACAATACAATTTGAGAAGGGAAGAAAAACAGCACAAACGACTCATACCAGTGTCAAGCACAGTGATTTGTAGCCTCAGGATCTCCAAACCTGTTAATGTGAAAGTTTGTGAAATGGTTTGTATACAAAAATATTTTTGTAAATTCTGAGGTTTGTCCAACTGCTAAAGCTTGGCTGACATTGGGGCATGAACAATGAACCCAAGCACATCAGCAATTATAGACTGGAATGGTTTTAAAAGAAAAGAATCAAAACGTAACAAATGGATGCTGACTCTAAACTGCTGACTGCTCAGCGAACTGAGGCAATGTTGTAATAAAGAGAAGGAAATTTGCCCATAACAATGTAAAAAACTGATAACACTGAAAAATATTACTTCAAGCACTTACTGCTCAAGATAATTTCTGCTACGTTTTTCACACACTACTGCATTTTGTCTTGTTGTTTCTACAATCTTTTTTATTTTATGTTAAAAAAAATCACCCCTGTCACTCTTTGTCGGACTAGTTCACTAAACACTTAATTCCAGGTACATTTTAATGCACTCATTCACTTATTCATGTCGCACATAATAAACCAACAATATTTTATTTTAATTTATTCAATTAAGCCTTCATATAGACAGGTTGTCCCATTGAGATATGCTGTAATAATTTACAAGATAGACCTGTTTTGGACAGACAAAACATTAAATTACAGAAGTTCTAAAATCACAAAATAGAAATTGGAGTTCTTTTCAATAAAAAAATGCAGGTTACATAAAAAAAGAAATAAACAAGTGCAGTTCATAGACTCTGTCTGCAGTCTCCTCAGAATAACATTAAATTCACATACTGGGCTCAATGTGGGAAGCTTCAGATCTTGCTGTATCTTGTTCCTAGTTGAAGTAAGAGAATTTTTTTTTACCAAGCTCAGTACAAACTGAAGGAACGCCACTGAATGCCAATGCTCTGTCTAAGTAAGAGGGAGGAGGATAAATATGATAGCAACATCCAACCATGGATTTATAAATGAAGATATACCAATGCAAGAGCATGCAGATAGAAAGTGATGACCAAACTAAACTGTACATTTGGTGCAGAGGAGACTTTTTGCACTCCTGGATTTAACCAAAAGGATTATAATGAGCACAGTTTGTCTGCCATAATTTACCACAACCATTTAAAGTAAAAGAAATGTAGCAACACATTGCCTCTTAATGTACAACTTTCAAAACTCATCTTGGTATCTGATCCTTTTTTTAAATGAATGTTAATATAATTGGTGTTTCATATATATTAAAATACCATAAACCATCATTTGTTGACCCATTGTATTCCACTGTCCAATTAACACATTTTGAGCCCAAATCATTTACAGAAGATGAGCTATACAATAAGTTACAATAGTCACTGTAAAATGATGGTTTCAATTGTAATAGGGTTTGATCATGTTACAGTATATACATGACTAAAAGCATCAGTAAAGGATATAGAAATCAAAATGTATGAAACATAAAGTGTTACTTAACAGAGAAAGCCATTGGCTAAAAACACCTTATAAGCTATGAAAATAATTACAATAATAATTGGTGAAAAAAAAAAAAAAAAAAAAAAGGTGTACGGATATTTACATAATTAAATTAGATCTAACATGGAAAACTACACTGAACTAATAAAAGAAAATAGGTTATATAGAAATAGAAATTGCAATAATGGTCAAAGTGACTTGATGGAAATAAACCTCTGCTACCTTCCTCTCACCCATTTATCTCCAGCAGTACGGTGAAAAGACATCTAAGGAGACTTAACCAGACCAAGGCTGCAGGCCATCATGGTGTCAGTCCCACCTCTGGGACTGCATAAAAAGACTATAATGATTCCATGGCTCTTCTTCAAACTTAGACTAAGTCAGAATCTCTAATGCTGTGGAAGACATTTTCCTTTTCTGGTACCTAAAAAGTCTCATCCATCTGTCCCCAATAACGGTCACCCTGACATCCAACATCATTGAATACCTGGAGTCATTGTTTCAGATAAGTGAACAGCTAAAGACCTTCAGGGCAGTTTGTTTATCACCCTGGGGGTTGTGGTTAAAGAAGCCATTATTCTGCTTCAATTATCCCTTTCTCATTTGGACTAGGTGGATGCCTCCACAGTTTCCTGGATTATTGACTACTGTACCAAATGAACAGACCACAGTTTGTGGGACTGAAGAGTTGTGGATCTAAGGTGATCAGCAGCACAGGGGCTTATCGAACTGTACTTGTCTCTTTAGACTGCACACCTCAGACCTCAAATACAACTGAATGTCCTGTCATCTTCAGTAATACTCCGATGGTTCTCACCTCACTCTCCTCATATATAATGTTAACAAGACCAAGATTGTGGATCTTAGCAGACTTTACTTTTGACTTTGGCTTGCTACTTTTTCTAGTAAGATGTTGCATATGATCTGTATGTCTGTGGAGAAAGGAACAGCCTGTTTGAACAGAAACAAGAAACCAAATAAACTGATGACATTGACTAGCTCTGTGCTCATTGTGCACAGAAGAGTGCTGCACAAGTTGCTCAAAATAATGATCCACACCCATTACATGTTAAATATTATCAGTTTGTCAAGTGTGTTCATTCAAAAATTTCATCAGCTTTGCTACAATAGAGAATATAATGCAGGATCTCATTCCTGCCCAAAGCAATAACTCAATATAATGACTATTACATAATTACTCGTGGCTAATGACTATTATTCAGTCTCTATGCTGAAAAATTATTTCCTTTTTTATGAATATAACGCATCATTCATGTCAATTAACTAAACCTATGTGAGCCAGAACTGGTGTGATATGCCATCTTTTATACAGCTACAGTTTCAATTATTTTTAATCAAACATGGACTGAGTCAGGCTAATATGTAAAGTGTTACACTAGTTCATCTATGAACAGTTAAAAGCATAGATAACTTTTTCCTGGTCCTTGAAAAACATTGTTTCAGTTTAGCCTTATGGGCAAGTAAAAGCTGAAGGGCTTTATTAAAATCCACATATAGGGCCTGGGAAAGCAAGATTTTTTGACTATACCATGTACAATTTTAGGCAAAGGACCAAGTGCTCTGACAGTGACGAGGCAAAACAGTTCAAATATCACTTCTTTTCAGTGGTAAGGACCTAGTACTACAGTACATGACATCTGGAAGACATACTTAACCCATTCAAATTTGATAAGATCTTTTAATCCTGACAGGCACATCATCATCTTCAAAACATCCTAAAAGCCAAAGATTTAACCTCTTCCTTTTCCTTCCACATGTGTAGTTTCTTTAGAAGCTGATATATATAGGTTTTAGGGGCAGTTTTATGTTTTCCACTGAATTTAGGTGACTTTCAACCAAGACACTTATATATGATAGATCCATTTAAGTAATTGATTACACTTGTACCCACCTGCTGTGTGTTAATATCCCTCTAATGTCTTTTGAGACCCCCGTGATTGATTGACTGGTGACCTGTCCAGGGTGTACCCTTCTCTCTAGGATATGCTCCTGAAAGGAATGAATAGATTAAATCAGTTAAAAAATCCAACTGATATGATTATTTAGGCGTGGTTGGGACACAAGTCTTAAAACCTTGTAAATACATAGGCCTACTCAAAGTTTCTGTATTGAGATGCTAAAAAGATTGTACAATTGTGAGATTGAAATCTGTTCAGACTTAGTATCACACAATATAAAGGACTAAACTTACATCATTTTGTCTTTTTAAGGATTTTGCATTGTAAGCAAATGTAACTCAAAGATGACAAATAAGAATCCTCTTTACCAGAAGATGGCGCCCAAACAGCTGGTGTGGCAAACTGAGGTAAGCAAACATTCCCAGCTATGTCCACTTAATTTTTTATGAAAAAAGTGCTACTTGCATAGCTTGCAAATATTGATGCATTTATGCAGAAAATGTTACATAATTAATTCATGTTGCAGCAGGAAGTGAAGGGCATGAAGGAATGTCTTATATTTGTATTTTTAAAAGAAAGCTTTGCCAAAAAAATAAAGAAATTCACAAGAATATCAATGATTTCGAGACAGCTGCATAGGCAGTTATATTACCAATAAATAGACAGAACAGTATTGTGGATTATCTACTACCCCTACATAATGAGCACAGACAATGTTTAGTCTCAATTTTTTAAAGGTTCTCCACAATGAATGTGCTGAATGATAGCAGAGGAAACAGAGGGGAGTGAGAGTGGAGGCCAAAGAGGAGGAGTAAAAGAAAGAGATGTAAAATCAGCCTTTGCCCTACAGTTTGGTATGACACTCATTATCTGAAGTGGGCCATTCTGAGAAAGGGGGAGGTTGCCTGTCACAACAGATGTTGATTACACAAAACAGGGTTGTTTGGAAGGAACTGTGAATAAAACACACACGCAAACACACACTGAGTTATTGTTGGTGCTTTGTCACCAGTGTTAATTGATTGTAATCATCATTCAAACCTACCCTGTTCCTGAAGAGCAAGTTATAGCTCATTATCTAAGATGGCACGGACCTACCATAATCTATCAGAAATAAAGGTGCCACTGAATATTTTGCTTCCTTCACTAATTTTGCACCTGGAATCTGTTCAATCCAGCTCATATTCAAAATGATGTATTAAAGGCAGAGGCAGTGCAACTTTATAGTCTCACATGAAACCTGACACGGCTTCCTACAAGTTCATAGCAGAGTTGAAGAAATTACAGACAATGTGGTGTCATTTATTTTCTTTCATTCATTTTTTGGAAAAGGATTTTAAAAACTCAAAAAGACATTTTGAAATTTTTCATTTCACTGTCATACATCAGGGCCTGGCACTGACACGAAAAGCTCATCATGACCAAATGGTGGCACTGTAGGCTCACAAATGCAGAGCACCCTCCTCATTGCGAGACGGCCGGACTGATTCCAATCCCAGGTTTGAAAAGCACTTATCTGCTCTAAATTGTTCTTATAAAGAGCTTGGAAATACTTGACTTTTCTCCTTACGTGGTTATGGATTTCCTTTTTGTACAATTAAGTGCCATTAAAAGCTAATGTGTCCAGTTAAACCACATTAAGGTGTGAGGGTGGACAGTGGCGCATTACCCATCTTTATATTTTGAATAGGGACCCACTTTTGGAGCAATTTTTTTTCTTTTTGTTGAAATCTATATGAGGCCACTCAAAAACTTGGGGATGAAAAGGATCAAAAGGGAAATGTTCATGGGGCTTCTGATTAGACCACCCACAGCTGCTTGAGATGTGGAGCAATGAAACGATAAGACAAAAGCAATCTGTGCCTGGCTCATCCAAAGAGGCACGTTAAAAAATGGCACTATTTGTCTTTTAGATCCCTGTATATGCCATTTTCTTTTATTATACAATCTATGAACTCGCAAGATAAAAATATAATTTTATACACATTAAATATATTTGAGCATGTAAATGTTTTAAAAATTCACAGTTCATGTGCATTTTATATTTCAAACCTTGATAATATTTGTGAAAAGTATTTTCCAGAAATAAGACACAAACAATAGCCATTAATTAGGAGTTACATCTCCCACCAGGGGTCGTCACAGTGCCCTTAGCAACCAAGGTTATCTCCCAATTGACAAGTTCAAAGCACAGCATGTAACTATTCTTCCTATTTCTTTCACTTTAAAACCATGGAAGAGAAAATTATTTTACTATGCAACAAAATAAAAATAAAATGTATTTCTTTTTGGGAAAGTACAAATAAACATATAATCTATATATGGATAAAAGCAATTTATGAGTTTAGCATTTGTAATGCACACTGTAGTTTGGAGCACATCTCCATAGAGGTTAATGAGGGGGCACTCTGAAGTAATTAAAACAAGAGCATTATAAGGCAGCAGTTTCACATAAGGCACTCATAGCAACATACCCCATACTTAATTAAAACTCTTCGCTGACAGCATTTTGTATCTTCTTGGGTAATCTGCTGTGAAATTAATAAGGAGGGAGAATTAAATGACTAATGTTAGGAAAAAAAAAAAAAATCTTTTTTTCCTGCAGTATGCATGACAGGGGTCTCTATCAGAAATACCTGATCCTTATTGCGCTGAAAAATACTTCTTCAGATTCTCCCCGTAATCTGATTCCAATTTCACTTATGGTATGACACTGTAGCGACAAGCCGGGGGGAGGTTTAATTGAAATGTCCCTGCTTTTAATTGGATTCTGCAAAGACGTGAAATTACTTCCCGAATTACATCCTTGTACCTTTAAATGCTGATATAGAATGGTTTCCAGCGGTGACCGGTTGAGATGCTGAAATAATGCTTCTATTCAGTGGCACAACTCATATAGAGGCAAAATGCACGTACTTGAAATGAAAGTTGTTCTGGTATTCTTGCATTTCAAAGACTGAAAATGATCATTGTTTGTTATATTGTTTATACTTAACCATTTGCAGTACCGCAGATATCATTTAAAGCAAACTGGACAACTCTGGTGGGATTTCTTTATAGTATTCAGTTGTGTTATGCTTGTTTATGGTACAGCACAACACAAATTCCCATTGAATACTATAGCCGCTTCCAGATATCCATTGCGCAGCATGAACCTGGCAGTCATGATATCATAGCTGGGCTGAAGGTGTTGCCTCAGACTCTGACCCGTTCAGGTAATGTGTGGGCAGCAGAGCGCCAAGCTTCCTTCACCTACTTGAGGGTTGCGCTCTTCCAACCTTCTACACTGAGATTTGTGAATTTTCCCATTCTTCGGCCCATGTCACCCTGCTGTGGCTGTGTGCAAAACATCCCTGCTCTCCCACTGCCGCCTCTTCCACCTACATCTGTGACCCCTTCTGATAAGCTTGGAGTTCATCCCTTTCACTGATTAGTTTGCTGGCAGTGTGAATGCCCATGTCTGCAGCCCCGAGGTGGCTCTACCTGTGTGCAGCTGGATCAGCAGGTGGCTGGCACACTGTCCACAGTGATACTGAAACCATTATTTATACATAGCAGTTACACAGTGAGAATGTTTGGAGGAGAAAAACATTGTTATTTATATTTCTGAAATAATTCGATAAATGATATGCTGAAGATGTACAACATTGGAATAATTCTAAAATCCACAGTGATTCTTGAATTTTTTTTCTCCTTTTTTTTTGGAAAGAGGAGCCTGAAAATGTCAGGTCATTAGTAGGTTTTCCACCAAAACCCCTGCTCTTTAGTATACTGTGCACATATGTTGGTGTCTGTGTGTGGTTTTCGTGAATTCACATGTTTGTTTGTTAACTGTGTTATCACTAGCCTGAGCTGGAGCCACAGGAGTGTGAAATAACAAGCACAAGAGGGATTTCATGTCTTTATAGAGCTAAAAGGATGTGTTTTTGTCGGACCACATAGTCCATTTCTGTCCACAACAAACTTTGTTTACTTCCAAAGTGGACATTACCTATTTCCTTAAACTTCATACAATTAAACCGCATCATTATATATGGGTTCCCACGGGTATAGTGTATCCAGGTTTGCTTATGCGTGCACCCCTGACCTGTTTTATCGTCATTATCAGTGGCACACGGTGCATCGCTAGAAAAAGACAAACAGCGCAGTTTCTTATGGGGGAGCAGACACGCTGACAGAAAATCAATGCTCGGTTTCCCATGAGCACCTAATTAGCCGGACACTTGTGCACTGTTGAAACACGGGAAACATCTCTTTGTCTGCCGAGTCGATCAGGTGAAATGCAAGAGAGACACCTTCCGAGCTGATAAAGTGTCAGAGAGGTGAGGAGTAAACACATAAGTGACACTTATGGTCTCGAACATCTCACACCCACTACATGCTTCGGCAGACTTGATTTGAACTTTATCGTCCATGTCACGGAGGCATCTCAGATTGAGGGCAACAAATGCTTATCAAGTCAGCTTTTCTTTCCCCATAAATTCCTCCAAACATTTATAACGCATCTACCGTATGCGGTAAATAATCTATTTTAAGGCCATGCTTCATTTTTGCTAGCTTCAACACAGGGGCAGGAAACAAGTGGCTAAGGTGAATTTTTTACTCAAGTGCCACGCAGAAGGCAGTTTTCTAAACAGCTCTGGCTCAATTGGTCTCTCACTGGAAATTCTAAACATTCAATAAAAAAGGAAAGAGGAGGGGGAAAAAAATCTTAAATGTCCAATCTCATTCTCTAACCTGTTAGAGTGACACTTGCGAATTTCCACTATGGACATGGTGGCAGTACAAACGCAGATAGATGAAGGGGAATAAAAGGGCCTTCTCATGACAAACTTTCTGGAAATGTCAGCCTTTCATGCTGTTGAGAAGACCTATTTCATATCTATTACAGCAGGCATTCTGTGTCCGATATTTCAGATTTCAGTCCTCCCCACACTGCAAATCCTCTGCCAATCTTCCACCCTTAAGAATCTCTGCCAGCCCTGATGCATTATTCCCCCTACCTCCTCTCTCCCCCTTTTGATGTGACAGAACAAACCGCGACCTATTAGGATTAAGGCTTTGAAAAGATCTTTGAAGCCGCTCAAGGTTCCTTTAAACTGGGGAATGACAATATGAGCTGTGTGGCAGCAGATGCTGAATGGAGTGATTGCTAGTCCTCAGCGAGGTCTGCTGTCACACAACGCACACATGCATTCAAACACACACATACACATAAGCACATACCCTCTACCCAAAGCAGTGCATTTGTCTTTTACAGGACATGTTTTGTGCACACAAATGCAGATTTGATTAATCCTTTTCATTTTTTTTTACATTGCAGTGATTTTTTGTGAACTGTCAGGGCTACGTTTGGCTTCAGTCCATTAGTGGATCTGAACTGGTGCCCACGATGAAACCAAACAAACATCACAATACCTTGCATTTTCTCTCTTAATGATCTGTTTCTGTTTAGGAGGCTGTCATGTCAAAGGCATCACTGGCAGCATGGCGCTGAAATGTGAAGGACGGAGTTCCACACAGAGGGATCCAGCCTGCTGGAAATCAAAATGAAAGATAAAGTCATAACCCACTTTTGCACGCTAATGATGTTTATGAGTGTGCGCAAAGGAGAGTTTTCGTGTATCTAAAAAAAGATTAATAATGGCATGCTGTGGGAGCTGTTTATCCGGCTGAATATTAAAAGAGTTCAAGGTGTCTCAGTTTTTATTTGAAAGATTCTCAATGGCACAGAAGAATTTTCATTTTTATCTTTTCTTTTTTTCAAATATGCCTCATCACTGACAGTTCATCTGATGATGTTAGCATGATGGAATGCCGCAGTGTTACAAAGGAGAGCAAATTAAGTAAAAATGACATCCTGAATGCTCCCTATACACTTAACTTCAGTCACATAGACATGGCAGAGTGCAAATACCATTGCTTTGCATCTCTCACAATCAAAAAAGAATTTAGCTTTCCTTTATCTAATCACTCTGCTGAATATCCCTTATCATAACTGCCTCGCCCCCCTGAGGTAGCCAAGGACTGATGTGATATCAAATATTTAAATCAGGGGAATTCCAGGAGAGATTTATCATGGCAAATTTCACGATCCTATTTAGATATTCACTGTCTGTTTTGTGCGGTGTCTGGGGTTAAATATACCCTGGCGTGAGATGTCACTGAGAGACAGTCACTACAGATAACTGGTCCCTGGAGAAATGAAGCCACAGGGCACGCAGGGCAAGGTCTTCTTAGTACACAGAAAGAGAGGCAAGTTCTCAGGGAGCTGCCACCATAGAGCACATATTGATCTGCCATTGCATCTTATCTTTGTGACTCTAGATTTAAATGCTCAACACTGGCTCTCCCCCTCTCTCTCTGCCAGGCTGAAGGCCTTTCCATGTCCCTGAGTGGAGGGGCTCTAATCTCCCCATGAAGTAGTGGGGAACTTGTCACTGGCAGAAAAACGCAGTTCTTAATGCAGAAAGGGGTGTGCTCTGAAATTAACTGTCTCCAAATGCCTCTACCATCAGACGGGGGATCTTGTATTCTAATCAGGTTTGATGCACATGCGTCTTTTGTTGCTATTTCTGCAAGGCTGTCAGACTCCTTTTTCACCTCTACCAGTCAGTCTTTGTCCTGAGGCACTGTTATCATAATCCAAACAATTGGCTGTTGTAACTGTGTATTCCGCTTGAGAAAAATGGCTGAGAATCAGATCCTCTTGGGTCTTGTTTAATGTTCGGTCCAAATAAGCAGGAAAGACTTGAAGCTTTGACAAATACTGGCAGGAATAAAGGGGAGAAAGCCTGGGCAGACAGACGGATGAGCCCCAGGCTCCAGGGCTTTGACTTTGGCCAAACAAACGTTTGTTTTTCAAAGTGTTTTTATAGTAGGACGGATTAAGGAGGATGTAGACCAAAGCCCCCAACCACCCCTGCCCATCCGTAGTCTTGTCAAATGGTGCATTGAGAAGAGGGGTCGCACCTGTTAGGGGAGAGCAGAGGAGCAGGACCAGGATGATATTGAGCAGGGCTTTGTGGGGTATCAGAGTCTAAACAAAGCTGTCAGCCAGGGCTCATTCATCTTTGATGTTCATTGATGAGGAAACTGGTGGGCCTCAACAGGGCATTGTTTCCTCTAAGTGGTACCCATTGATAGCCAGAAAGCCAGGTTTGTTTTTAGTCTCTGACGGGTGGAGCTCATTTAAAAAGGCTTAATGGTGCATTTAACCAGTCCAAAACACGGTGCTTTGGAGCTCTCCTCGCACCATTGGCTCAGCGCTGTCTTCCTGCTTCCTAAATAGCCCATAAACAATGATAAAATGCTAATCGTGTGTGAATGGCCCACGCCGGTGGGCATGCACATATTGTCAGTTCCTGGGTTCTTCTAAATGCCTGCTGAGAAAAATCAAGATCCAGGAATGAGGGCATTTGACTGCCATCGTGTCTGCTTCCTGGCCCATTCTCCACCTCTCCACTCTTTGTCATAAAAACCTGGATGGCCTTCATAAAGTGCATTTCTCATGCCATTGTTCAGCTAATCATGTCCTCTCCAACTATTTCAGGATGTGACAAGATAAGATAGGGGAATATTAATGCCATATCACCTGATCTCAAATTATGAAAATGTGCAGATGAGGGGAGGGCATCTAGGGAGGGAATGGAAATCAATTTGCACGCTTCCATTTTGTATATTGTCTTGAAAAGAAAACAGCAATTTTCGACGTTATCTACTTCAGATCCTATTAGAATCAGGTTAATTTAGTGGCAACGATTTCAAAACGTTATCATATCATCATATCAGCGAATGTCTTTGAGTGCTCTCTGTTTGTAAGGTGTAACTGTTCAAATTTAATATCATGTCTGATACCACATCTGACTGATGCGTGATCTTGGATATCGCTTGCAGAATGGTGAAGACAGGAAGACCACATTAATTAAATTCCAAGTTAAATAAGCGAACCATATTCTTTACCTGGCAATAAAGTAAATATAACTCTTCAAGAACAGATCATTGCTTGCTTCTGCTTTGACACAAAGCCAGCGTGTTTGCAATGCAGTCCTGAGCTTGCAATGTTTCCAGCTTTCTTTGTATTCATCTTTCTATTCTATAGCCACGTGCAAAAGAAGAGAAAATGCACCCACTTACAAACACATTTTTACATATGAGGATACATGAACGACACATGACACATTGTGTGATATATTTATTCAACAACAGCTCAGCCAAATTGCAAATGCAGTGTGTGATAAACTAAACAGATTCTTAATGCCTCTATAGGAATTACGAAGGTAATTAAATGCACTTAATTAACTGATCATCAGCCAGTTTGAGCACCTCTATAAAAGCAGAGGTTTATGCAGTTTGAAGTCTGAAGCATTCAGGCGTCCGTGCTAATAAAATGACTGCTAAGAAAGACATCAGCGATGATCTTACAGAAGACATTGTTGCTGCCCATTAATCTAAGAAGGTTTATTTGACAATTTCAAAATGTCAATCTATGGAAAGAAAGATTATTAACAAGTGGAAAACACTCAAGACAAGTTGTCAGTTATCAGTAGACTATCCAGCAAGTTCCTCGTTAGGCCAGAAAAAAATAGAGGCATCTCAGACTCTGCAATGTTAAAAATCATGACAGCACAAGCTCCACGATGAAGCTTCTTCTAAATCTTTAAGAAAATTGAAAGAACAGCTTAAGCTTGTAAAGTGCCATCTACAGACTTCATAAAATGATATTTTTTATTGTTTGGCCATAATGCTCTGCAATATGTTTGGATGAAAGCACATCATCATTATTTCAGCACCAACACGTAGCAACTGTGAAACACAGTGGTAGAGGAGTGATGAGTTTGGCTTATTGTGAAGGCACAGCCTCTGGACTCCTTACAACCGTGCAGTTGACCATAAACTCTCAGGTGGGGTGGAGTATGAAGCTATCTGCCTGAAAATTGAAAGTGGATCATGCAATGATTCTAATTACTGCAGCAGAGAAATAAAAGGATCAAAGCCAAATGTCCGTGTGAAAATCCAGATTTTTAAAGGACTTGACATGGGATGTTTTCATTTTTAAAACAATATTTCTGCATAGTGGTTAAGTTTATGTTGCTTAACTAAGTACGCAGTGTATTTCTTAAGTTGAATTTTCTTAAAGTATTTTAAGTCCTTTTTGTTCTGATATGTAAAATCTTAAAACAAAAGTAAGTGCACTTTCTTTTTTTACATAACATTTCATACTAGAAAACTAGATTTGTTATCAATACAATTCCTTAAACACTGCAGAAATGTAAGACAGCACATACAATATATTCTTTTGAATAGCTACAGCACGACTTATCTATGGTTTTAGGTAAACATTTTGAAAGTTGCAGACATTCAATCTTTCATGAAGTAGCTGCATGCTTATAATTTACCACTATAAATCCTGAAATCGCGAACATAGAAGTGTCTTCCCCAGGAGCTGGCTGTTATTGTTGTGAAGAATCAAGGACTCTTGTTTTGTTTCAGTGCAGAGGTGTATCAAGGATGCACAGCCACATCTTACCTTAAATAAGGGTCTGTGCTAACACTTTCAAAGTGCTACAAGAAGATGCCCTCACAGAGTTTCTTTTCCTCTACCTCCTGATTGTTTGCAAGCTTGATTGGCATGGATTCTTAAATGATAGGCTCATATAGAGTCCCAGGCTTTGTTTGCGCAGCTATGTATTGGTTGGCTGCCTCCTTAAGCGCAGAAAGATATGCAAGAGCAATCAAATATTTCTATGACTTGTATAAATGATGGTGGATGAGGAGGAAAGTTTGAATTTTTCACTACTCATTTGCAGTTCAATTGCCAAAGTGTGTATTGCCTGTTTTTTCTGGAAAGAAAATAGATGGCTTTGTCACTCAGTATGCATAAACTGTTGGTTTGTTGTATGCTGTCAACGAAAATGATAGCAATTCTATTTGTCTTATGAGAAGACATTGTGACAAAGTCGGAATAGTAGTTTTCTTGAAAGGAGGATTGTTATTGTCTATTCTGAAGTTATTTCGCTAACACGTTACATGACACGTCTACATGGACCTTTTCAATTGCCGCAGCCTGTGTCACAATATGATGTGTTAAGAGGAAAAAAGACGGAACCTGACATCTTTTGTGAACACGCATACTGCCACAGCTCACGTATCCACGCACAATGTAGAAATCTGAGGTAATCTGAGGTTGATCCAAGTGCTGGTAATTATCAGCTACTCATTCAACACTAATAGCACACCACAGGGATTACAAATTGTCTATTTATTTAAAATGACAGGTTGCCACGCAAGCTGCCCGTCTGCATCTACCTTGCAGTCTCGTATCATTCAGCACTTGAGTCAAACATATATTTCCATCAAGGTGCAGAGGGATGGGCATTTTCTGTTTGGTGCAGGAGAGGTGTGTCCCCTTCTATCTTGACGAGAGGGGAACGGGCGGGTAGAGAGTGGTGGTGGTGGCGGGGTGTGCACCTCTCTTTTGTTCACTCCCCTCTCTAACTGGTAGTGTTTGACTTCCCCAAGCCAGGAGTGGGTAATTCTGGAGCCCTGTGTGAGGCTGTTAGATCACTGAGGCCCAAGACAGCACCATTCTTTGCAGACCCTTGACGGCAAATATGTGGTAATGATATTGTCTCCTGCTGGGTAATAACACACAATTCAGACTGCCACATACTGCAGTCGCCAGGGAAAAAATGAAGGGGAGAGAAAAAAAGAATTACACTGAAGTACTGGAGGAAAATGACAGGAGAAATGTCTTCATCCTGAAGTGCTATATTGAAAAAATTCACTCCTGCAGGACACTGCGGTGGGAACAACTGCCTCACGCTGCACTTGTGAGTGATGTCGTATAGGATGCAAGGAACACTGACATCTGTGATAGGAGCAGGGTGGTTTCCATAAGCAAATGCCTTTCCTTTCTTTCTTTAATTTAGTTTTTTGTTTAAATCATGTCCTCAATTAGCCATTTCAAGTAGTTAAATGCCGTTACAAACTCTGGCAGCGAAACAAAAAAACAGGGCTTTAAATGACTCGAGTAGTAACAGACTGCATAGTTTATGTTAAGTATAAACAGCATGCTCCAACCATGGAGACCTTTCATTGTTGCCCAGACCACACTGGCAGCTTCAACCTTGACCTTTGTGTTGCTCCACTTGGTACCCGGCTTGTAACTGTCAACACCATCCATCACCAGCCAATCGGGGCCTGGGATGGGGGCCGGTCCCCCTGCTGTACTGTGAAATTGTGGCATGTGATCCTTAATTTGTGTGAAGTATACAAGGCCTTGACACAATGCATCAAGCTTCAGGGGGGCTCCTGAGGGCTAGTCTATTAGCCACCCGCTGTGTCCCTGGCTGCCTGGACTTACTCCTAGGGATAAGTTAGAATAATAGTGTTATGTCTGCATGCCTCTGAGACACTAGCCTTAGTCCTGCTCTTACTCAGGGTTGGCTGTCAATCAGACGCCTGACCGGTGGAATCATGTGCAGCTAACATGACTGTTGATAGTAATTGTAAATCCATATAAAACAGCTGAAACAGTCTATCTTGCCTTTTTTTTATAAAGAAAAAAACTGTCACAATCTCCCCGTTTGTCATCTTATCTTCTCTGTTTCCCACTGCTAGTGTCCATGATCTTAGACACAGACCTTGCCTCACCGCAGAGAGAGGAATAGAGTGAAAGACAGAGAGTGAATCCCTCTCCTTATTTATGCATTTGACATACAGAGAGGCACTGTGCAATGGGCTAAAATAAATGAGAGCACCGTGTAAAAAGGTAGCCTTGGTACTGCGCGACTGGGTGAAAAAGGGAGGCACATTGAGACGGAAGAATTCATCTTTTCTATCAGCCTCTCCGCTCGCGAGCTGAACAGAGGGGCTGATGGGTTCAGTCTCAGCAGCTAAGATTTGCATAACACAGACAGATGAACTCAAGTGATTGAATTGGGCTGGGTGGAGTGAAAAAAAAAAGAAAAAAGAAAATGAATTTCAGAGTGAATTAGGAAATGATGGAAATGGCAAAGGGTACATTATTTATTTTTCACAGTGAAATAATTACAGAATTAACCTTTCCTTCCCATGTAACAGTCCTCTAAATCCTCTTTATCACAATGAATTTGATGTACTGGATCTGACTTTTTTTTTGATAAATAAAACTGTGGTACATGCTCTTTCCTTTCACTACTGCCAGCCCAAGCTGGTCTGCGTTGGTCGAGCTCCAGCAAGGTGTTCTGCACCTTCCCCGCAACTGTCAGTGACCACTATAGAGTCAAAACACTGCAGGAGGGGAAAAAGCAATTTCATGGTTCACTCTGTGGTTAATGTGCTGCTGTAATCTTTAGAGGAGCTTGTCCTTTTTGTTTAAGTTTCAGTGAATAAACAGTTTGACAATCGTAAGCTCAGGCTTATTAATCACTAGGCAAAGGTGACCATAAGAACCGGGCTGCATTGAAAGTAGAAATCCATTTCAGAGTGTGTATCCTTCATAAAATAGTAAATAAAAAAAAAAGTCTTTCATTTTGCTGGTGTGCTGACATCATCAGTATAGGGGGAAAGGAGCTACTTTGTGTACATTTTGTGAGTGTGTGTGTGTTTGCGTGCGTGCTGTGTTCACACAGTCAGGTAAGCCTCTCTAATTGCTGCTAGGTGCATTAGCACTCAGCCACCTCTCTCCTTCTCCCCATGTCTTTGTTTTTCCTCTCAGTGCCAGTCTGCAGGCCAGAAGACAATCAGACCAGAAGGGTCATTTTCTGCAAGAGCTCACCTCCCTCCTCCAAGCCTCGCCGCTGACAGGCTCACGCTCGGCAGGAGCCCTAAATTAACACTTGACGTCTGCGAGGCTCAGCCCTGATGAGGCCGCAGAGAGACAAAATGTCAGAAAACAAACACTCCATCATTTTTGCTTCATTTCCTCCACCGCCGGAGAAACACACTCACCTGGAGTGCTGGAGAGAGCTGCAGTGACATTCACCCCCTCCTATCTGTTGCTGTGGATCACCCCTGATGCCTATAGGCCAAGGCATGAGGCTGAGACCAAACATGAGTGGAGAGATGCTGAGTGGGTCCTGGCTATTAGGTAACTGTTGACAAGAAGCCACTAGTGGGGGAAAATGTTTTTAGGAAACTTAAGCAAAAGAAATAAGATGATGGCCTGTAGAAAATAATTTTTTTTAGCAACATTCTGACACTTTCTTGTTCTTTAAAAAATGTTCCAGGAGTAAAAATAATTTTTTTTACCCTTCATTGGTTGACGCATCCGCCCATTAAAAAGTAAATGATTTGTTTTTCTGAGCACATAGACAACAACTCTTGTAATTATTTCTCACTAGGGATGCAAAACACTGGGACTCCAAACTGTAGAGTAGTATGATACTATTTGAAGCCTACTTCAAACACAGTGCCCCCAGCGAGTTCCGATAGTGCCCATGCCTATTTTATTATTTGCTTTATCTCTTTGTTGCGTGAGGGTTTATTTGTTTACATGAGAGGGATTGGAGGTTTGGTGATCTGAGCAAATTGCAGCAGAAAGTACTTCAGATAGGAATGACTGTAATTAGCATGCTCTTAAATGTGGAACGCTCTCCTAATGTTTTTGTTTACGTGGGGCAGCTGATCTGTGACTTGCTGCGGGGGCGGCCCACAGGCAGGTTAAAATCACTTGTCATGCCAGAGATCATCATTATGAGCTTACAATTGGTCAGTGTTGAGGAACAATCAATGCAGTGCCAGGTAGACACTCAACAACTAGCCTATGCAGTGAGATTTTCTGAGTAATTTTGTATTTATAGTTGAGCTTCCCAGAGTGGATAATTTCAAAATATGAGTGTGTTTATGTGTGTTCATATGTGGTCACAGCTCTCATGTTTTGGCTATATTTTTCTGTTTCTTTTTCTTAACATTTTTTCTCCTACAGAGAAGCGCTTTGCTAATCTCCGCATCTACACCGAAGCAAACCTTTCATGACTCTCATTAAGAGTCAATTAAGAATTTGCTGGCGTGCCCAGTTATTCAGGCAGTGATTGTATTTCACTGAAGAATAATATCCAGGTAAATTAAGATTTCGATTTAATTTAGCCCTGGTTGTTGCTGCATCTCCATTTCACATCACGGGACAATTGAGATCTTATCAAGGATTAAAGTGGAGGATATTACACCTAATTTGAAATATGCACATCTACAACTGCACTGGCTTAGCACCGTTGAAGAAAAAAAAAAGAAGAACTAGGAGAAGAGGGAAACAATTAAGCAGCCGCAAAACTCAAAAGGCTGCAAGATACAATTCATCAAACTGACAGGAGAAGTTAGGGTGAAAATGCTGCCTTAAAGAGTTCTTGAGAAAGTTGAAGTGAGGCAGCTGAAGAGAGCGGATGCATGAAAGGAGCAAAGAGGAGACAGGAAGTTTGGGAAACACTGAAAAGGGGGTGCCGTGCTAGTCAGGTGACAGTGCAACAAAGTTGTGCTTGTTTAAAATGGAAATCTTCCCTGACTTCCTCCCTCTTGGCCTACATCAACTCCCCCTTCACCCGGAGCCCACTGCGAACGCTAAGCTCCAGCATCTGAAGTGGCAACACTTGAGATGGTGAAAGTGACAACATCTTAACATAAGCTGAGGGGCTAAAGTGAAAGTCAGTGCAAACCCCCCCAACCAACCTCTCCTTCCACCCACATCTTTCACTCCCACTATGTCATCCCTCTTAACCCCCTCACTCCCATGCCTGGGCCACACAGTACCCTGCTGTGGTGCCTGGACATCCTTCTGGGAAGTTGCAAGCAGAGAGCAGGCGTGGTGTTTAAAAGGTGGAAAATAAAAGGGGCAAACTTTGCAGAAATGGAGGAAACTTTCCTTTTCTTCTCCACATCTTACTGTCAGCTTTGCTCTGTCCTTCCACTTCCAGTCACAGGTGCCTCCAAACAGAACTGGAAGCATGTAATCCGCCCAAATCCAGGCTCTTCCGAGGAGTGTAAAACCAGGAATGTTCTGTGGGGGTCACTGGATTAGACAGAATTCATGGTGGTAGCTTGGCTTGAGAGGAGGAATTAGAGGAGTAGAGGAAAAGGAGAGAGGAGAGTGAACTGGTTTTGTATTAAAATGAGCTTACCAGGTGGTCTCCCTCCCAAAAGTGGACACAGTGTGTCAAGTAATCTGAAAAGCCCCCGGGTGTTTGTTGCTCATTGGCCAGAGGCCTGGTAAAAAGAGTGAGCGGGGGGACTGAGAGAAAGCGAGAGAAAGAAGGGGGGCTGGCAAGGGAGGTGGCACTGATGTAGCCATTGAGGCCTCAGTGAAATGTCTGTCAGGCTTGGTTTACCACAATCACAGCAGTGATTAGGCTCCTTTTGATGACAGGTTTAGTTTTCTGTCCATTGGAAAGAAAGTGAGAATGGACAAGAGAGGGGGTGGGGATGTGGGGAGCAGGGTTGGGTTGCATTGGGAGACTTTGGGGGTGGGCCTTTACGCACTGGTGCAGGAAAATGGGAGGGGTGGAGATGGAGAGGGGAGGGTGTGTGTATTAATGTCTTGCACCAGGGAGCCTCTACGTAATTTCCCAGCAGGTCGTGGGGTCAGGTTTGTATTTAGTTAGTGGTAATGATCTCGTTAGGGATCTGAATGGACCACCGTCTAAGCCCATTGAGGATAGCGAGTGTGCCTCCCCATCCCCCACCTCTGGCTGCCTTGTGTGGGCTTACACAGCCCGTGAACTGTGATTAATGGACTTCCAGGGCTTAATAACTTGCAAAACAGTATTAAACAAGGGAGGCCCCGGGACAATCGGAAAGCCTACCCAGGCGGAGTAGGAGGTGGCTGTAAACAGTGCCCGGCAACAATTGCAATGCATGGAATTAACTGAGATGGGCCACTCACAATGCTACAGCTGGCTAGTGGCAGGGAGCCAGGCCTGGGAGAAAGCTTCACTGGTGCTTCCAGGTGGCCCAGACCAGGCCAGGCCTTTTCAGTTTTGTAAGTGTTAAAAAATAGAAGGGGAGAAAGGCTACATTTGTGATGGGGAGACAGTGAGAGGAAGCCATTGAGCAGAGACAAGAAAGAGATTAAAGAGCACAGAGAGTGATAAGCAGATAATGGGGGGGCACATTCAATAGAACAAGTAATCCTTGACATGCAAGCGCAAATATGAAGCCTTTTGTCTCTTGTGTTTAATTCAAGTCAGAATGTGTAAAGTGGCAAAGCAAGGATTGTGATCCACATAAACAAGTACACAGACGCAGATAAAACACACTCATCTGTCCAAACACACACACACATTTCATCACCCACTCCCACCTGCACCGATTGCACACATCTCCTGGCTGTCTTCATTCACTTCTTTCCCACCCATGTGCCCTCTTGTCTGGAAACAAATGATCCCAGCATGGAGTCATGAGTACTGATGTGTTTAGACCACCCTCCACACAGCCACAGAGCTCGCCTTTTTCTCCAAAGCACAAGTGTGCATTTTATGCCGGTATATTGTATGTCAGAATTGTAAATATAAGAAAAAAGGGAACCACTTGTGCTGAGAGAAAATCACTTTCTAATGGACATGAGAAGAACTACGTTTAACACAACAAATGAAAAGATGTGTGTGGTATGGATGTAGATGAAATCTAATCTTGAAAAACATAATCGCAAGCTCTGAGTAAGCAGCAACAACCCTTTATAATACGTGAAAAAAACTAAATAAACTATTTACAGTCAAATGTTTTGTTTAATCTGTGATCTTATTAAAAGAATAATACGTGAAAGTGTGTGAAATGATTTTTGAGAGAACCTGTCACTGTGATTAAACTATCAGCATAGACACTGGCATCAAACAGCAAAAACTGCACAGTGTGTGTTCAGTTACAGGCAATTATGAAACAATTGGGAACGCATTTGATTAAAAACATGAACAGGTAGTCTCCCCTATCATGAGACATGTGAAATAAATGTTTTGGCAGAATGCTATGTAATCTGTTTTATGCTCTCATTACATAAAATAAGCATCTATAATGATGTCACATATACTATCCACTTTTAAATTAATTATAAAAGAGGAAAATTAGTTTTCATGTGTTTATTCATGCATAAGTAAAAAAAAAAAGAATATCTGCAATCATAAAAAAGCAACAAACAGTTGAAGCTTCTGCTGCTTGACATTCTCACCAGTTTGTTTGGCTTTTCTCATCACTAACTTATCTCCAAATGAGTGACACTGGGGTCATCTTAATCTGCTTTCCTTGCAGATCAGAGATGAGCTGGACAATAGCTAATTTTGCAATTCACTCTAGTACTGAGGTCCAATATGTCTCCAAAATATTTGCCCAAACCCTTTACTTAATGAGCAGCTGAGAGGTTATTCAGCACTAGAGGCCGATGCTCCTTTCAGGTCTGTGTGTGCATAAGATTAATATGAAAATTGGAAATCCAAAAACGTCTGGAAAAATTTGGAGACAGTGTACAAATGCAGAAATTGATATACAGTGGTTAATTATGGCGGTTATTATCTAATTTAAATTTGCATGCTAATATGACATTTAAGATGTGTGAATGTGGGAATACAGACTCTTGCATTATCTTCCTCTCCATCTTCCCAGCTGTCAGCACTATCACCTCCACCCTACTCACCCTCTCTTGCGTCAGGGTGTAGGTGTGGCGGGTGCAGCGGGGGCCTTGGCCCTGCCTGATGAGACCGAAAAGGGAGCCACTGCTGCGCTAAGCCTCTGGCTCCCAGCTCCCTCCCCACCTCCCTGCATCATGAATAATGCAACAGAGAAATACATTTATCTTTTAATAGCCCCAGCCCCCTGGCTGAGATCGTTCAGTCTGGTCCAAACCGCCGCAGCACAGGGCTGAGGTTTCTGAACAGCCCACCCCCTCCCTGCCACCAAGGCCACACCGCCCCATCCGTGATTGTCTCTGCTCCTTTTGAAGTTGGGCGCTTCTTAATGTCCTAGAGATGGGTAATCAGGCTTGATTCTGGAGGGGTCAGAACATCTTTTGAAAGGACGGTCATCCCCAAGTTCAACCAAGGAGGGCAATGCTCATGGTGTAAGAATCACTATAATTTCACCAGACCTACTCATGGCCCTTCGTGTCAAATTTACTCTAGAAAGGAGATGAAAAATAATACTACTTAAAAATAAAAGGATAAAGCAGAAATGCTGTTAACTGCAATTTAGATTTGCTTCTGGAAAAGGTTTTGTTGCTGGTAAATTATATGAATAAATATTAAAACGGTGTTGTCAATGTTGGTTTGTCCTTTTTTTTCACAAACCATCAAAAAATTTTGATGAATTGTTTTATTTTTTTCTTCAAAATTATTTAAAAATGAAAACTAAAATTGAAAAAAAGAAAAAAGAAAAAGAGAAGGCACAAACAGATCAATCCACTAAACATTACAAACTAGTGTGCATCAAATGAGGCAATATCCACCTTTGTTGTTGCACTGTTTTTAGTAAGACACTGTATGTTTTCAAATCAGCCAGGCCTTGATGCAATATGTATCATTGCACCATAATGTGCGAATAACACCGTCTTTCTGTGTTTGACAAGGATCAGGAGGATTTCAAACCAGCCTCCTCATCGCCATCGCTTCCACATCTGTACGTGCGGGCTCTGGGCGGGAAGCTAGAGTAGCAGGAAATCTTAACCCTCTGTCATTCGACACCGATTTGAAGCTCCCAAAGTCTTTGCTGTGGAATCTGCAGTGAAAAAAAAGGAAAATGCAGTGCCTTCAGCTGTCGTTTCACGCTACATTTGTCACACTAAGCAGGCAGTTCTTAAAGAAATTTTCATACAGTAATCAGTTTTTTTACTTCAGTGTTTAGAAAGTGTGAAAGCTGGTTAATTTAGCAAGATTATCCAGAATTCACAGAACATTTTGTTGTCACAGTGAGGTATTTAACTTACTAATTTTCCTCAATAATTTGTTCAAGAAATTAACTCATTTGTCAATAAATAACATCTAAAATACTGACAGCATCTGTATGTTCAGAATATAGTCAAAATATAATTCTTGATTATCTAAAAAATGTATTTTATTTATTTTATGATTATTAGTTTTAGGAAAGTTGAAGTTAGCATAATTCATGGCAATGTTAAAATACACAGATTCATTTATTCCCCACCATGTTGACAAGATGTTTATTATATACAATGTAATACTTTAAATTTTTTTATTTTTAGAATTTATGCATCTTAAATTGTTTTTTATTAATCAGTAACACAAAAGCCCAAATGTTGTCACTAAATTGAGATCAAATTATAACAGTGAAAAACACAAGAAACAAAACACACTTAAGAAACACTGAAGCTGACATCACTTTTGCAGCCAACAATAACAAGTTCAAGCACACACTTCTTCCCAACATGCCCCCTCCTCACCCTCTCCCAGCAAATGCACACACACACACTCAGCAAAAACCTAAATCTCTTTTCCACACGCACGACCCGCACAGCACCAAACCCCTCTTACCCACCACTCCCCTGCACCCAAAGCCTTCAAGCAGCCTTGGGCTTGTGTAGTCATGCGTCAGTTGCCCGGCGTTAGGGATGAGCCCTTGCTATAGCCATGGCTGTACCTGGGTCCTAGCCAGCAACTCCTCAGCTCCCTGCTCTGCTCTATGGAAGGCAGAGAAGCTGAAAGCACCATTTATCATCACTTGTGTGGGCAGCATCACCACGGCAACGCTGAGGCTGGCAAATGCCACTGCTGTGAATACTAATGAGGCTCTTGGCAGGCCTGTGTTGGCGTAAATGGGGCCAGGGTTGTACTCTATAAGCATGTGTGTGTGCGTGCTTGCGTGTGTGTGCGGGTGCTGGGCTCCAGGAGGGCTACAGTAGAGGTAAACAGTCCAAAGGAAATCAATTAAGTGTTTCCACAGTGTTTGGCAAGAGCTCTAATCTTCAGCACCACATTTTAAAATAAGGGCGAAATCTGCCTTTAATACCTCCTTTGCTTTCTGCATGACAATAAACAAGCAAGCAACAATAAACAGCCGAGCACAGCCGAGCTTGACTAAGTCTTTACTTTGAGGCAACACAAGTGAAGCCATTCTTCCCGAGTTCTTAAACTTTCTTCCCCACGCAGAAAGTTCCTCCAACTGAGCATTGCACTGTGAAACAAAATAACGCCAATTATTTCCTCGGCGTTTCATACAGTCTCAGGATAATGTTTATTAGTGAAGCCATCTCTTATGATTTAAAGGTGGGTTACACCTCCCTGCGTAGAATCTGGAAAGCATTTGAGCTGACTTAATGAAGTATGAGCAGTGCACTGACATGAAGTGAACACACCTGCCTGCCTCTTTGCCACCGACACTACCTTTTAGCTTCAGCTGAGCCTTTCCACTGTCATCTCTCTGGGTTTAACTGTAACTGTAATGATGTGAATAAATTGGGCTAAAACATATCTGCTTGGCTCTTTATTGATTCAGGTCCTTTGAGAGAGTGGGGATCTAATCAATTCTTCAGAGGATGTGAGAAGCCAGACTAAAATTATTCTTCGGCAGGCCCTTCAAACGACTTGTCATTAATTTGCATCTTTACTGACACTTGTTTGTTGGAAACGCGAGGCGTTTTGGGCATTCTCTGTCTATTAGCAGGGTTCCGCTCCTGGGATTTTCATGGGCTGCTAAGCTTATTGGGGAAAGAGAATGCCTGTGTTTGTGTTTTGCGCACAAATCTGTTTACGCATATGTAGACTCGGAGGTGATTGGGCACACTATGCTTGCTCATCCTTACAGAGTGACTTATTAGTGCTAATTGGGAAGGACGGTTCAAACAAGCACAGAAGAGTGGTTGTCACACAACCGTGACACGAGTGTAGAGAGGCAGGCAGTGCCGGGTGCTCTTCCCGGCTTCAGCCCTCCCTTTTCCCAAACCAAGCCCTCCCCCCGACTACCTCCTCCTCCTGGTTGTCCCTGGTCCCTGGCTTGGCCGGGCAGAGTGGCTACAGAGTGAGCTCTTTGTCTGGACACAGCCATTAGCAGTCAACGGACTTCAGAAATGTGAGCAGGACAAGGCAGTGGACAGAGGCGCAGACAGAAACACGGCTGTCTGAGACACTTAGGAAGTCAACAGCTGACGGAAGGGCCAACACAAAGGAGGAACTGCTGAAGCATGGGGAGCGTGATCAGCATAGAATATAGACCTCCCTTCCCTCGCATGTGCACTTCATGTTGTGCGCGCGCAAATATCTGCATGCAACATACAGACATAAAAGTGCTTGATAAGCTTCTGAGGAAAACACACACATGCATACATGCACACTTGCAAAAACACAAGGCTTCACACATCAGCGCCTCCATTAACTGGTGCAGAAGATACACTGACACCATCATGTGACAGGAAAGGCTTTCTCTCTGCCCTGAAGTTAATGATGAATCAACTGGTGGTGCACTGACACTAAGACCTCTTCTTTTAAAATGCTCTGTGCTATTATTCAACACGTTGATTTATTTTTTTCATTCGTTTTTGCTAAAAGATGCTAATTCCAACAATTATTTAGTAGCATAATAGCTGCAATTATATTCTGCACAAACTGATATAAGGTATAAGCACCAATTAGTAACTGGTCATTATCTTAAGCATTTGGTTCAGGAAGAGTGAAGTAATAGGCAACCATTCAGTAACCCTTGCTCGAAAAATGACTGCATAGTGCCTCGGTAATTAGTGGAGCCTGTTTGCCTTTAGTCTTGAAAGTGGGTTGTATATTCAGTAACCTGCATTTCTGCTTGCAGTCAGATTGTGTTATTATAGAGGCAGACTTGCTATTAATCAGCCGCACGAGAACAGCGCCACATTTAATTATTCTGTTTCTGTTACCTCAAGGTGCCACTGCATATAAAATCTTTTATTCTTCTATATTTCTTCAGTATTTTAAATTTACTTCTTTGCAATTAAAATAAAAACAGTAGATGATAATGGCCTAGCGCTAAGTAAGCCAAATTCCGGACACATGTTTAATGCCCAACTGAAAGAGGATGATTTTATGACAGTAATAATAGAAAATTCTGGAATCCATGAAAAAAAAAGGACTGTGTTGAAATGGTATATAATGGTGACGGCCTGCGCTCTGTGCTGTGTGTGTGTTTGCTTTCTCAAAGCTGCGAGGATCACAAGAGTGGTATCAAAGCACTTGGCCACCATGCGAAATGTCTTCTCGCAGCAGGAGGCTGTGGGATTGTTGTCGGCATCCCAGCTCTCTTTGAATGTCAGCCTCACTAACAGGGCAGTTGGCCTACATGGCACTACTGACAACACAGCTCCACTTTTAACTTTTATTCTTTAATTCTTTCCCCCAAACCTTTCTTCCCCAGCACAGCGCCTCTCAGTGGCAAAAAAGACAACCGACACGTGAACTATTCAACGCCGAGGAAAAACACGTCGCATCTGTATGCGGACTTGTGTGGAGGTGAACATCGGGTCAGAGCGTTTCCTTTAAGGTGGCGTATGTCGTGAGTTGTTTTTTGTTTTTTTTTGTTCACGGTGACACATACAATACTTGCAGAACACGCAACCCAACACGCTGCGTGGTATCGGGACAGCTGAGCACAACAGCTTTGCACATAAATCAAGCTCACTCTAACACACTAGACCTGCTTAATAGATGTTTAACTAAACCCCCTCATTTCAAACAGTTTGACCCCAGTTCGCTAAAACACAATGTGAGAACTCCCCGAGGATTAGGCCCTGACCTTGCAGGGAATGGAGGGAATGGCCTACACCGGTTGTAAAGGAGGCTTCCATTGTGCTGTCCAGGCATGGGGGAGGACAGTGCGAGGGAGATACATGCCAGTGGGTGGAGATAGCCTCGTTGTAACGACATCTTGATGGAGCATCTTTCCCACCCACAGGAGCAGCACTGGCTCTGTATGTATTTTAATGAGGCTTTGTGTCTGCCCACATATAGCCCCTCTACTGACAGGGAACGTGTTAGCAACATGCTCACCCTTTGTCACTGCACCCAATCATATAATCGACTGGTTGGATTGATTTATTCTCTTAACCCTGTGTGTGTGTCTGTATGTGTCGGGATGTAAATAGCATGGATGACCTTTTACAGACAGAGAACTGTGCAGTTGGTATGGGTTGTAAAGCTGCTGAGAGGGAACTACAAAACCCATGGAGCTATAGTGAATGTCTCAACCACGCAATGCACATTTGTGGACACAGCCATAATGGGGCTTCAATAAAAACGTCCATCTTTATGAAAACCATAATATGCAGGAGAAACTGCAATGCCTAAATGTATGTTCTGAAGATGAATTTGCTTTCCACAGTGTGAGATCAAAATAATGTTTTATTTTTGAAGCGCTGTCTTTCATGGCAGAGTGCCTCTAGTGAGAACAAAGTGGATGTTGGGTAATTTTGCTTTTCTTAAGCAGGGATATGGCAGGGCTGGAGAATCCAATTGTGTGCCAGGATGCAATTCAGGTTTTATTTTCTTGGTTACTGACCTTGATCAAGGGAACTAGAGGGTCAGAGCCTCTCCAGTCTCTATTGTAGGCTCCAATAGAATGTTAATGAATCGGTGTACTGAATATTAAAATGCAGACCCCCTTTCAGCACCCAGTCAGACTGCTGTGGCATGTTGAGTGCCTTGGCGGCTAGACATGCAGAGTCTGCTTCGCCGAGAGTCTGCCACTGACTGGAGAAAAGGTGGGTGGGAGTGCTGAAGCCATTCCAGCCGTTTGTAGCGGGGCACGTCTTTTCTTTCCCCAGAACACCAAGACCAACTCTCACCGATCAGAGGAGGGAAGCAGTGAATGGATGAAGAGACAGTGCTGGGGCGGGTGAAGGTGTGTGATTTGTAGGTATGGGTTCTGGGTGTGGAGGGGTGTCACCCGGCCCACAATCGGCTTTGTGATTGTGAAGGTTTTTCTGTACAAGAGTACAATGGTTGATTTAGGGGAGCACCCAGGGCCCCCCAGTCCTTCTCACTGGCCCCGGAAGTGCTTCATTTTGTTCAGAGGACAGCTGCACAGTTCTGTTTGTCTTCCCTTGCCTTCTGATTGGCCTGGCATGCTTGAGAAGGGCGCGAGGAGTGATTGTTTCAAACAGAACCTGGCATGCTATCAGCTGGGAGGATTGTTTATTGGGGGAGAGGAAGGACAAAATCAACAAAAAGAGCCAGAAGCCAACCGTGACTCTGAAAACAGCCAGGGACAGTCTTCAAAGGAAACAAGCATCTATACAGCTCCAAGCCAACATGAAATATTATGAATAGCAGCAGAATACTCATCTTTCTAGTCCCACCTCAATCAATGGCTTTTGTAGTCAAGTATTAACCCCTACTGAATCGTAATAGGCTGCACATCATGGAACACGTATAAAGAGAGAAGTTATTGCATCAGCGGAGTAGCTGTGATAGAGCTGCAGCCAGGGTCACAATTTTTTCTTAACACATTTCAAGCTCTTGAATACAGAAGGTGGATTGAAACTTGAATGACAGAAAGAATTAACAACAGCAATTCTGTAATATCTTATTTGTCACGGACATATGGAACATGTTTATACATTAACCGAAAACATTGAAAATAGTGAGGTGAGAGTCTTTACAAAAACTGTGCTATGATTTAAACAAATCTAATTTGCAGCTGCCATTTCCACCCGTTTCTGTTTGCCTATTAAATGAAGCGACATTTTTAGTGCCACCGAACTGACAAGCTGAGCAGAGTTTCACCTTGTGTTTGGCATCTAAAGAGGTTATCCTTTTTTTTTTTTTTCTTTGAGTTTAGGCGGCTATAACAGATCCCATAATTCATTTAGCCATGCCTATTTCTTTTTCACGGCCCTGGACCGAGTCGCTCTATACAAGGATGAGTGAATTGTGGCCTCGTGCTAGCCTCCATCTCCCTGAAAGAGGGAAGGGAGAAAAGGCAGCAGGTAAACAAAAACGAATCTTGGAGTTGCTTTTCCTTGCCTCTCCATCCTACTCGTTTTGAAGCAGCTGTGCAAAGAATGTCAAAAATTCAGAGTGCCCTCTTTTTATATACCTTTCTGTCAAGTATTTCTTTTTTCCCTCAGGTTCAGATGGAAACCAATGTCTGATGACACATCTGAGGTACTCTAAAATAGCCTGGAGAGAAAGGGAGAGCAAGAGAAGTAAAAGAGAAGAACGAGATGAGAGTGTTTTCTTGTGTGCATGTGCCTCGCTGGGCACTCGTGCGCGTGTGCGCCAGTGTTTTTGTGTGCTTGCTTAGACACACTCTGCGGAGACGGTGCAGATGTCCATGCTGTAGCTGGTTTCTCATGCTGTTTAACATGCCTCAAAAAGAAGAGATTTTCCCTCTTTGTTTCAAATTTCACAGGCCGTCCAAATGGGCACAGACGTGTCGCCAAAATAAATAAATAAATGGATGTATCAGTGGCCAACATCTGCAGATTATGATTAGCATTTGGAAATTGCGTCCTTGAATGAGATTTGGACGTCGACTGTCAGTCTTTCTTTATGAGTGTGACTCCTATTCTGGGGAACTAGAGGGTAACGCTTTGTCCTTAAATTGGCTACAATTTGGAGGGAAAAAGAAATCCTCTTCTCTCTCTTCCCCTCTGCCCATTATGATGTGTCGTCTGAACAAGAAAGAGACACTATTAATTGTGTTGAATATGAATAGCTGTATTTGGTTAAACAGTTTCAAAGGAAATTGGCCCAAAGGAACTTCTTTTTCTCTTCTTCCCCCTACTGTCTGTCCCTGCTTTTTCTTCTCTCTTTATCAAGATTTTCTCTTCCCTCTCTAATTTTACACTGAGCGAGCTGGCTGCTTTAGTACGGCTGCATTATCTTATGTATTCAGCTTTCAGCTCCTCTCCCTCTCCCGATGAGGCGAGGCTTAATTGGGCTCCGGCTTTAAAGTCTGTAGAGCTCTCCACTTGCTCATAGAAACACATTCAGGACCCGCTCATTCACTTCGAGTATGTGTTAGATGTACAAATATTATTTACTTTTATACTCCAAATCAAAAGGCACACACTTCCTGCCTCTTTACACACAGTCCGTGCAGGAGAATTTGCAGTTCAATTCACTTCAGTGTATTTTTTCCCCCTGTCTTCATCAAACCAAATGACAGGAAATGTGCTGTTGCTTTGTGAAAAAAGTATTATTTTAAAAGGGTTGTTTCATTAATATGTAATGGCACTACTGATAAACGCCCCCCAATTCTTTTTTTAAAGGAAATTAATTAAAATATTGCAAAAAAAAACATTTAATTCTAAATAAATTAAAAAGGAAAATATTTTATCTGCATGTCAAAATTCAGATTTAGTGCAGTTCATAATTTGACGAGGAAAAAGAAAAAAACATCCACGGAGTGAATTCTTAAAACAATTAAAAATAATTCAGTCAGAGCATATTTCTGAGTTATTTCTGAATTCCTTGTCCCTTTTTTTCAGGGTGAGCGAAAAGATATATAAATAAATGAATAAACACGCATTGGACAACAGCAGAGAAATAAAAAATAGACACGGAAGGCAGAAGTGGAAAATTAAGGTTTAACCTCTTGGAGCTCAGGCAAATGACTTTGTACAGACACTCCTGCATTCCTCACAACTAAACAACCTGAGCAATTAGCTGCACCATTAGAGCCTAGAGAAGGGGAAAGGAGCTGTTAAGAGAAAAACACTGGGAAGAGGAGGAGAGAGCGAGAGTGTCAGACACAGAAACTTGGTGGCCCTTGTTCCACAGTCAGCTACAGTGCTGTTATGTGGAGTGTCTCGGCGTTGCGTGTTGATGACGGCGAGTCCATTTCAGGCAGGAGCTGATGAACTGCAGATGAACAATTCTGCACTTCGCTTACAGACAAACTCCTCCTCATTAGTTTTTGTCACTTGCTCGGGTGCCAGGCACAGGAATAAATGAGACCACTATCAGCGGCTGCCTTGATAAGCTGCCTTATCTCATTAGGTTCCACATCAAAGTTAATCAGAGATGGGAATAGTAATTGGCCGACTAGACAATGCCACAGATCATGGGGCTTTTGTAGTGTATGTCATCTCCAAAACATCAGCAGGCTGGGGCTGGAAGATAGGGTGCATCTGCTGGTGAGAGAAGGAAAGAGAAGTGTGTGTGGGGAGGTGCAGGGGAGGGGAGGGGGAGTGGGGTGGGAGTGAGAGCTGGGAGTGAGTGTGCATGATGAGGAGCAGGGGGTGCGAGAGACAGTGAGAGGGAGAGAGGGGATGAGAGGGGAAAGGAGTAATGGCAGAGGCATAACAAGCAAGCTGCTCAGAATTAATGAGCTTACTCAATAAGAAAAGAATAACCAATCAGTGTGTGTTGGGCAAATATAATTTGGGAATAATTGCTTGATTGCTTTTCTATAGTAGGCTGATTTGACCACACACAAGAACTGAGAATTAAGATGTCAAGACAAGAATTAATTTGGCAAGCGAGGGCACACAAATGCTCCTCTCGCTCTCCACTCAGGCGGCTTGGAAGGCAGCAAAGCTGCGAGTCGGAGCGCACTAATGATGAAAACACAGTGGTAGATTGCGTATTCATTTCCCCGACTCTATTTTACATAAAGAGAGCCATGGCTAATGCCACAGATGTTGGGATATCATACAAAAAAAAAAAAGCTGTGCATATGCTAACACATTTAATTGGTATTTTTGCATATTCCACTCTGTTGTTGATAGCTAGTTGCAGCTGATTGTTCAGTTTGTGTCCTCATTGATTTCACTGGGTGTTTTTTTTTCTGTTTTGTAAGGGTAACTGTCTGGGGATAGTAATTGGTGATGCTTCCCATCCCCAAACAGTGCTCATTTCTGAAGTCCTCTCTTGTTTCTCGATTGCCAGTTCATGGAGGTTTAGAGAGTGTCTTTCATTACCCGCTACCTGCTTTGAGAAATCAGTCTCGACCTCACTCACACACACTTGTGTGAGAGGCAATGAGGAAATGTTTTTGTCCTCTAACAGTACTGGTGGTCAGAGCAACACATTAGAGAATGACTGACAAACTCGGAGTTAGGAGAAGAGCAAAACAACACCCACCCTAGGACCCTAATGGCCAGCTGCACCCTGCTAATGCAACACACATATATCTGCACACTTATAGGCTAACCACACTATTCTCCAAGCTCCATTTCCATTACAGGGCAGTGTATAGGGTCTCCAAATGTACACATGGCAGGAGTTTATTCACAGTAATCGTGCAGCATGATGCAGGCTAGAACACAACATTAGTCCTACATTTGGACGAGATTCAGCCAACTCCCAGTCAATTTAGCTTTGAATAAGAAATGTATCCCGACCTGACCACATGCATATGAATTGCCACATATATTTGCTCCCACATGTGTCTGGTACTTAGTTCCAATTAGGCTGAAAACACTGCTGCTGTGACAGAGGCTGCTCACACCATCTCGGTTATCACTTCTCTGCAGGTACCGCAGCTAAGGCTATTCATTTTCAAATGTGTGTGCGTGTCAGTGTGTATACGTCCGTGCACACTGACATCATTTGAGCAGTGAGGTAAGTAAAGGGAATAAATAAGCAGGCAGAGGTCCTGTCATGATGATGTTGTTGCCGCCCAGGGTTTGCCTGCAGCATTATGAGGACAGGCACACTTCCATATCCCTCACTGTCACATGTACACACATTTGCACACATGCAAGCATGCTGGGGATCTAGGGCACATGCTCTAGGTAAATTTGCTTTGATCCGCATTGTACTTAATTGAGTCAGAGGCAATGTCTCTATTCCCACATCAAGGAATTGGAAAATGTTAGATTATTTCGCTTGGGGATTAAACCTAATTTTCTTGTGTTACGCATTAACCTATTAGGCTGATTCATCTGCATTGCTAATGCTGCAGTGCAGACAGCTGTCACTGCCCTGGAAAAAAAAAACATGATCATGCAATCCTTGAATGAGTGATCCCTGCACCGATTAGTGGCAGTGAACTTCGCTGAGCCCAAGTGATAAGGCTGCAAAATTCCCAAGTTGCCAATAGCTCCGAAAATTATCAGACTGTAGGCAAAGGAGAAATTGTGCCTTCCGGCTCAGGGGCTTCAATCCAGGGTTTGCCCAGATTGACATTATTTAAAGCTATGGAAATGGGCTCTGGCTATCTGGAGGATTGCTAAAATAAGAAATTTTCTAGCAACATTTAATAATACGCTGACAGGAGAGGATAGGGGCAGAAAAAAACACACACATATATATATATATATATATATATATATATTGTGCACATTCTCGAAAAAGCAATTTTTGGGTAATTTCGTGATTTTATGATCTAATCTAGGGACATAAATAAACAGATATGTATGTAGAAAAAGCCCATATGGCTGTAATATTCTTAGAGGACCTCAGCAATCTTTACTGAGAAGCTACTTTAACAAGAATCACGGTGTACTCTATATGCAGACCAAGTGCATTGTTTTCTGGCCTGATGCAGCAAAAACAGGAACAAAATCCCTTCAGTGGTTTTGCTTGTTTAACAAAGACACGCTGCCTTTGCAACATCTATACAGCATGGTAAATACGGAATACTTTCGAAGTGTATGACATTTGCTGGTCAGTGAAATGAGTGCCGTTTGGTAGATGCAGCAACGATGCAAATTTTGTAACATCCCTGCAGTAATGCCTCCACATTAGACAAACACAACCGCTGGCACATCAGTCCTTTTTAACATGCACACGCACTGTTGAACTGCCATTGTTTTACATTGCTTAAGACAAGTGTGCGCACTGATAGACAAAAGCATTTGTCAACAATAAAGTGTGTGTCTACATGCATGAATCCATAACACACTAGTCTCTGAATGTGCATGTGTCTGAGTGGATGAGTGTGTTATCATCACCTGTGAAAATGTGTGCTGAATGTTGGGGGGAACACCGCCCCTGAGTGTCTATTTAAATGACCACATCAATCACCGACCAGCCCCTCATGTTTCCAACCTTGGAGGGCGACACTATCGCGCACACGCCCCACCCAGAATGCATCTGTGGTGCTTTAATAGCAGGCAGAATATTAATTCTGTCTTGTTGTTTACTGGGTTTTTATTTTTTTAATTATCTATTTTCACTTTTGCTTAAATGCTATGCAAATTGATGCATATGCATGTGTGTGTGTGAATCCCAGCTCTGTGTGAATGTGGTACTGGACACTTCAACAAGCCTAATGGATACAACTTCATTGGATATGGTCATTACCATGGATGTTCAAGAGTGATGTGACCTCACATTATCACAATAGATCCCGTACTGTTCTCATCCACTGTCTAATTATGTATGGGTGCTGGGCACAATGCACTCACAATATCTGCTTTGCTCAACTGGATTATATTTTTTTGCTGCTGTTTTTGATTGCTTGATAAATTTTGTAACTTTAGATGTTGAATTAGTCCAAAAACCCCAGCTCATATAGTAACAAGTGAAATTCTAACTTAAAAGTAGATCAGGCCTAGAGCAACGATTCTAGACACTAAAAAGACTAACTTGGCACTAGGTTTAGATATAGCCAACTGGTAACCCGGCGGCTGTAGCATTAATGTGGGGACTTGCAGAGCACAAAGGCTAATCAATGTCAGGCTGGAACAGGAGAATCCCCTGGCCCACCCTATTTGACTTAACTGCTCCGTTTGTGCTCCTACTGATCCTGTGGTCTTTGTGTACATTGTAATGAGTGCTGACATAATCCTGCGGATTTTCCCGGAGGCCAAACCTTTGCCACCCCCATCAGGCCTGGGGTTTCTACTCCGATCAGGAGGGCTGCCAGAGGGAGGGAAAGGCAGAACCACAATGCCCCCCGACCCCCATGAGATACTTACATTTAGGGATGGTTTGAAGCTCTCTGTGATTGAGCTAGTAACCCATTTTAATCCTATTAACACCATCCAACAAAAGCTAAATCTGCTGCAGGACAGGCAAGGCTTCGTCGTCTGAGGATGGAAAATAGGAACTACAGGGAGATATTGTTGAGGTACAGAAATTGTCTATCAAAAAGATGTTGAACTGCTTTTATTTTCTTTATAAGAAAATGGACAAGAAAGGACAAGAAGAACACAAAGAAAAGACATAAAAAATCATGAACAAAAAGCCTCTTTGTTCCAAGTTATTTTCAAAGAGGTGGACCACCAATAGCTACTGTCGTATATACACAAGGTTAACTCATTCAGCAAATATCCATCTTGGAACTTGAAGGACATGCTACTGGCAGAGAGGGTGAAAACATACAGCAAAGCGCAGCACAGGAAGTGGGTCCAGTGTCTTGTGGGTGTTGGTACTTCGACGTCGAGGAACAAAAAACAGGGAGCTCTCAATGCACTTTTGTTTTGGGTGCATCATGGGGCAGAGGGGCCAAGTATGCTGGTGGTCCTTGCCCTAGCCCCATCAGAAAGGGAAGGGTCTTACACATCTACTGTGGCAGCTTAAAACCCCCCATTGTAAAAAACAAGAGGGGAGTGACAGGGCCCTTACAGACAGAAAGTGTTCTTTAGCCAAACAGGGCAGGATATGACTCTTAAAGGGTCCATGGGGTGAATGAACAATAACTTGGGTAAAGAATGACACCCTATGTAAGGAACGCTCATACAGCAATTCCTCACTCTGTGTCTGCAGTCGTCACTGTGTTAAACTAACTCTTTCTTCTATCTCCGGTCATATTTTATAACAGTAGCCTAATTCAGCAATTTAAGCTGTACAGATGATGAGAATTGCCACTGTGGGATCTATGATATGTCATTGGAGCCATGCAGGGTAGTCTTTGACATGGGTCATTAGAGACAGAAGCCTTAACCAAAGATGTGAAAGACCATGAGCCAAAACTCCAAGGGGAAAGGCACCCCATCTATGGTTCTGACATCATTATTAGACATGACAACATAGACAACCCTGAATTTTTTTGCCCATTTCCCTGTGGAGTATCTTTCGTGTGTTCTAGGCAGTGTGCATAATGAGTGAAGTGAGACACGGGATTGGCTGACTGGTTGCAACAGACAGCGAGCTCCTGTGATCCTCTTGTGGGGTCTGCCCTTCACTCTTCCGAGGGCGAGGTCCTTTAAGTATCCTGAGATTCTTCTCGGAGATGGCCCACGCTTGTGGTAAGCTAAAATACATTTATGTATGGGTCTGACCTTTCCTATAATGAGTTCACATCATAACCATTGGCCTAAAAAAAATGCGGCCAACAAAATGTTCTCCACTGTTGCGACACAGTTGGAAAAAAAAAAGCAGAGGGAGAAAGGAACAGCAGACTCGCAGCAAAGATCACATATGTGAGTTTGATTATAATATACCTGCATAAAAATCTCATTTTATAAACGTGTTGGCTGGTGGCTAATTCGTTAACAAAAAATCTTTGTTCCTTGATGATGAAAGCGAAGAGTGATGAAGATATTCTTGTCTGCACGTTATGCCCATCATACAGGCATTTCTCATAGTCCTAAAGTCAATTCACAGTTACAAACAAGAGCATAAATAACATATTGCTGTAGTTAAAATTATCTTGAAATCGATGGTTCATAAGATGCAACATGGACTTTTAAAGATGCACGAAAAATAGATGCAGCCACTTTTTGGGCTAAAGAAGATTTTTTTCCTTTACAGAATGCTAATCTGGTTACTGTGTTATGCCAAGCAAACATGCTCTGCCAAGAGGAGCGTTTTGGCTATAAGGTTCCTCTTGATGCTTAATTATTGTTCTTTCATTTTAAATTTGTCTTTTGCTGAATATAGATATCAATGCTGGACCAGGGAGGAAAGGAGAGAGAGAACAGAAGATAAAAGAGAAGAGAAGAAAATGGAAGATACAGCAGATAGAAAGCAACAGCATCAGCTGTTCAAGCAAAACAGAAAAACTAAGTAACCTGCTGCCACAACTTTAAAGAAACGCAAAATGACTTTTAGCATTTTCAAGAAAACAAAGCAGACAATCATCGGTGGCACATATATAAAGGCAGACACTGAAAAAAAAGAATCACAACAAAAATATCAAGAACACAGAGAAAAACCAAAAATATAACTGTAGATTCTGGTAATTAAACCCACAGGTTAGTGAATGTGGGTTTAAAATATTAGGAATGAAAAGTCTACAGTGATAAGTGTGATGGTGCAAATGTAACTGGGTCACCCCAAAGTTCAGAGACAGACCAGGGTGCCAAGCAGCCACACCAGGAGCTTGGTAAAACAGGAATGATTATGTTTTAAGATACATGTGAACATGTTTGTGTGACCAAAACTGCACAAAATCAAATTACTCATAGGACTCAAATGTCCTGAGTCTAATTACTTCTGGTCATCTCGAGTTTCATTAAACCCAAATTGATTAATATTGTCTGTTATGTGGCACAAAATCCAGAGTTCTGTCCAGTACACAGAAGAAGCTGAAAAAGACTAAATGCATTGCAGGGTGAATATCTGTTTCTATAAAATAAATACAGCTTAAAGGGGAAGTTCGGTATTTTTCAACCTGTAATTATTTTGTTGTGTGCTATACGATCATTTACTCACCAAGACAGTTGTGGCGCAACTTCAACTCCTTCGGAAGATATTTAGATCCACACACGATCAGCGTACATCCATATAATGGGAGCGTTCAGGGCAAGTGCCGGTCGGCCTCTAAATGAGGCATTATCTGCCACAAAACTCCTTCATTTTACCAATGTGTTGTTAGCAAATGTTAGTCTGATCCCTCCGTGACCTGGATGCAGCTTGTACTTCCTTTGTTGTTGTCATCAAGAGGTCCTTTCAAGCCTCTGCAGGTACCTGCCACGGTGATGACGCCATGGCAAAAAGACGAATTCACTCCGTACTGTAGGATGGTCCGCTACTTGGTAAGATAATAGCAACATGGTCGGTGTTTGTCTTTTTCCAAATGGTAAAAATAGAATGAAGTGGACCGTCCTAGAGTACGTAGGGAAATCGCCCTTTTTCCATGTCGCATGGTTGTGACGTCATCGCCGTGGCAGGTACGTGCAAGAGGCTTGAAAGAAACCCGGAATGACAACAACAAAGGAACTTTGTTACTGAACTTCCCTTTTAATTATACTGTATGGCAGCACAACTTAAATAATAATAAAGCTGCTCTCATTCACATACAGTATTTTTGTAATTATTTTTTCAAAAAGCTAAACTTATCAGTACACGTAACTAAAAGACAACGTTGCTCTAATAAAATCCAGATTTTATAGCAGCTTCTTCTGAAAAAAAAAACAACTGTATTCCATTAATTGAAAGAAGTCTGTTCAATCAGTTCACACTATTGATCGATAAATCAATTCCCCTTTGCATCCATGTATAATGGGATAAAGAAGAGTATTCCAATTCACTGTGCACGGAAATGTACTTAACTGTTCCTTGTGGTACTCATGTGAAGCATGTTTTCCCCATATACTACCAAAAAACATCAGAGAAACATATACTATGAAATGGATTTTTTCTATTAGTCCAGTCTGTCAAAATATCTAATATCTATGTCAAAATCTAATATTTGCAGGCCTGGAAGATCTCTATGATTTGCAATCCATTTTCTAAAGAAACGAGATGATCAAACAGATGACACTATTCAAGTCAGTTTTTTTTACTGCAGCAACTGAGAATACTGCAACACCACCAGCAATGGCCCTCTCTTGAAATGAATAAATCAAAGCTGCAAAATTTCAGGTCAAACATTTTTCACTTGTATATTTGCTTTTAAAGTGGCCACTTTTATGATTCACCTTTTAAGTTCTAATATTCCTTTTAGCAACAGCAATTCATAACTTCAGTGCTAGATTTCTAATATAGACAATAAAGTAGGCAATATTAGAAAAAAACTTACTATTGTATTACACAAACCCATAATATGATTGTTGCATGAGACCAAAATCATGTGTAAGGGTAATTTCTTGTTAGACCTCTGATGGAGCACCTTGGCAACCCAATGTGTAGCCTGCTCACAAAAGAAGAGGCCATACTACCAGTTAAGATTGCAAATTGAACCAGGGGAAGTGGGCTTGCAGGAATTGCATAGATATATTGGATATGGCCTCCTGGCTACAGGTATATGATAAGCACTTATCAGTTTGCACTAAAGGCACATATGCATTCAGAGTCTTCCTTCCACCCGGCTTCTTTTCCATGTACTGTGTGCAACCTCCAATGATGCACACACATACGCACAAGTACACACACACACACACACACACAAAAGTTTACATCGCAGAAATAATATCTGCACACAATAGAAAGAAAGGCAGGAAAATAAGTAGCTGCCCACCCTGCTCCTCACCCCAGCTCATCTTTCTCATAATTAGCTCTCTTGTGCTGTTGTGCGTCGCACACAGCCGCCACAAAACAAGTGCTTCACGGGAGGCGGTATTTATCAACATTTCCATTTACTGTGTACTAAAAGGACATAAGCAGCACATTCTCCTCAGTTCATGGACAAACTCTTTTAATTCAGCGAGGAAGCGAGCAGGTTTTCAACACACATAGCCAGACAAGCGTATCACAAATAGTGCAAGGCAGGCAGATAGGGGCTCATAACAAGAGATCATCAGTAATTTTCAAAAGTACTGAGTTCCGCCACGAACGGCGCTCAGCGGGTCAGAAAGTGTACTTGACAGGAAATATGCATACTGAGTGGATCCCACTCCCCTGCTTTTCATTTGCATTGTGTATTGATTTTTTTGGTCCCATTTAATACAATATTATGTGTGGGTCTACGGCAGCTTTTAGGTGTCTCTGGAGTGGACCGGTTCCATCGGAGGCTTAATGATAATTGCAGCTGGTAGAGGCAAACTCAGGCAGATTTCATTGCAGGGCCATCATGGCCCTCTCGCCCACCACTACTTCCATTCCCATACCCCACCCTTATGTTACACACACACACATAGAGACAGAGAATCACACTAGAAAAAGGAAAGAATGCATCAAGAGACAAAGAAAATGTGGGTGATTCTTAAAACTGGTGTCTATTTGTCTTCATGGCCACAAACAGGTTGAAAGAGTTTTAATGAAATTAAATGAGATTTCTCGAAGCTGGAGTGTGGCAGGAAAAAAATTTCAACGAGATGAGCAGTGAAAGGAAGTGGTTGCTGAAGGTCAAAACACAGCTGTTAATAATTAACAGGTAGAAAAATGGAAAAAAGGACATATAACCAGCTTTTAAAGCTTTAAATGCTCTAAGTTTCATTTTCAGCCAATTTTCCTCAAAGATGGACAAGAACCCCCTAAAAGTCAGTGGAAGGGACATCGCATTACAAGTACTGACCATTTATAGTTTCTGCCAGTGCTTAAAAACCCTTACGTTTACCTCCATTTTTCTATCACTAACCTTTTCAGCAGCATATATTAAGAATCTCCTCGGCACACAGCAGTTTGAATAGGGATATGTCAGCTGGTGCAATGCAAATTACCTTCCTCGTCCTCCCAAGAGATCCTGATGAATGTCATCGTTGTAATGCAATTGGTCACAATGTGACTTCCATTGGGAAGAAATAAAGGCAAATATGTAACTCCCTAATAACATGATACTTATCACCGGGCTGGCTTATAAAACTGTTAAACCATGACACCAAAACACACAAATCATATTAAGGTCTCGGTCATGCTTCGTGGCTCTCTCTTCTCACACACCCACACTGAGGTTACAGATTATTAAGCTGTCACAGACCGTGGGAGTGATAAGCGGCTATTTGGTCTACAAATTAGGCATAATTAAGGAGACATGTTGCCAAACAGAGGAAGATATCTTTATCTGGCCCAAATATGACAGCTCCCTGCGCCTGGATTTACAGAGAAAAATGGAACTGGGGATGAACTGCTACAGTATCGCATGTAAGTCTTTCAGTCACTATGTTTTGCTAGAAGGAAGGAGACTAAAGGTGTGTCTGGCAAGGAGACTGCTGGAGTCAATGGTGGATGTCTTTTTTTTTTTTTAAAGGCTTAATGTTCATCCCTTGTTTATATCTACAGGCACCAACAGACATGCACAAACATTAATGAGATTAAGAGGAAGCGCTGTGCAATATTTATTAGGCTCGACAAACACTTCTGGGCTTTAGTGTGCTTGGAACAGGGCTCTCTCCAGGGGCTGGCGTTGGCACAGACTGCCCAAGCAGGAGAGGCAGATGTCTTGAATTGCCAAGAGGATCTGCCTGCCTGCCACCCTCAAGATTGCTGCGCCACTTCTCCATGCAACTTTAAAATACACTTGTGGGTGTGTGTGCGTGCTCGCATCCCCGTGTGCAACCAACAAATTCCCTCCCTCCTCCTCTTCATTTCAGCACGTTAACACCTCTCTAATTTTTATTTTCTCTGTGACCGCTCTTATAACTTAAAAATGCAAATGTGTGGATTGTTGTGATCGTTGATGAGGACCTTTTTGTATTGTGTGTTAACCTCCATTAGGCAGGATTACAGGGACAGAGGCATACTGGCATTTGGTCAGTGTCACAGTGACAGCACTTGCTACTGGAATGCCCGACTGTCACAGTCGGCTTTATCACTGTGCTTTCTCTTCTCCGAGTGTGGACTAATAAGCCTAGAAATTACAATTGCCTCCCTGCTGAATCCCTGATAGGCGGAAATAATGATATCAGTGCCCTACTAATCTCCTAGGCTTGTAGCTTGGCATCAGCCTATTGAGGCACCTGTCATACTTACGTCTGATGAGTTGAATTTAATCTTTCTGTCCATAATGACAATAGGGGTCATTTTAATGTTATGGATGATATTTGTCAAGCTTCTGTGTCCCAACCTGCCCCCCCAGTCCTCCTCATTTTCTAGCACGTACCCTATCTGAGACGTTCTGTCAAGGTGGCAGGACACATAGACATTAGTTAAAGTGAAAACAGATTAGATAATAAGTCTTTCTTAATTTTCTTGTGTCATAAAATAAATAAACAAGCTGAGAGAGTGGTGAAGAATTTAAATTTCAATTGATATAATGTGGAATTATGCTGTGAGAAAAAAGATGCAGAGCACTGACAGAGCTGTGAAGATGCAACCTGACTTCGGTTAAGGGAAATGTTTTTGACATCTCAGCTGTTGTTGCTGGTGGGTCATTCAGCTCTTCACAGTCTCCTCCAGCTCATTTTAATCCAAAATATGTATGACAATGCATCTTACCATGGCAGGCTTTGTCCTTCTTCAAGCTATTATTTATTTTCTCTGTATGTAAGCAATAATTTTTAAGGATAAGTCTGAGATAAATGAAACCTAATATCAAATGCAGCGTTTTTGATAACACAGTCCGAAGACCCTTTTAAAGATTACAGCAGACTCTTCGTTTTCTATTCTTCATTTCTTAAACCACAAAGCATAACAACACACAGAAATGGCATAAGATTATGCCTTTGAACCAGACAGTGAGAATTAAGCTAAGTGCTCATAGAAATCCAAGAGTGAAGACTTTATAGGCTGAATTTACAGATAATATGAGCTGCTTCACTGTCCCTGCTTATACACTCAAACATTATAACATTCAAATATTCCTATAATGTAATTTAAAAAAGAAATACCACAATAATTTAGCTAAAAGCTAAAACGATGATTGGAAGTCTTTTTTAACTGATATTTGTCTTTAATATAACTGAGACAGCATTTTTCAGATGAGGTTCATCTTAAAATTCACTGAAAACAGACTGAAGATATTTGACAATGACATGCCAGGCTGCATTTTCTAAACCTGCACAGAAATAATTAGTGTTGACTCCCAAAGAATCCACACTCTAAAACTGCTGGATGATGAACTGGTAAACAGGTAAACTTCAACCTCAGCAGGCAAGACATATTCTAGTGTTGTGAGACTATTACAAAAATCTGTGGTATTATGATTGTGCCAAAGGCCTTAGTATTTAGTCATCAACAAAAATGTCAAATATTGTTCAGAGTCTCTGAGAGGCCACAGAATGAACACTGGAACTTGGTGGTAGCTTAAGAATTCATTAAAGTAATACCTTTACAGACAAAAGCAGCACATCGCCACAAAGCATCTCTGTCCCCTGGATCTGAATGCATCTCACTGTTTTTCAGCCAAAACAGCCAGTGGCAAATGTTTCGCACTCCGCTTCTCACCACTACGGCAAACACACAAACACACACACCCAAGGCTGCGGAAAGGATCGATTGTCGTCATAGAAACTCTGTCATTAGATAAATGACTGCTTCCCCGAGCTGTCAGATTAACTTTGACAGAACAATCAACACTATGTTATTTATGCCTGGCTGACAAAGAATCGTTTTGGCGTGGCGAGAAGCGAACAATCCCACTGTGTCCCTAGTTGTCCTATTCAGTAAAGTGTGCCATGACAAGGGTTGAGTTATGGAACATTGGACTTCCTTTACTGTCTGTTTATAGGCCAACATTTGAATCGTTCTCTTATGCAGTGGAAATCAGGCCACGGTTATTTATTGGCAACTCATGGAATTGGACTTCTTCATAAGCTGTGAGCTCTAAACTTACAGTTTAAATTGAGGGGGGAAAAAAACCCAAACAAATATATAGTTAGAAGCCAACTGGTACTTTTTTCTTTCCACACGTTACCAATTATTTCAGCAGGACATACGTAACAGATGTATATCAATATACAGTATGCAAACAGAGGATGTTTGAAGTGAAGAACAGTGGGGAAACAATAATTGTCATTATAATTTGATGTGCTTGGCTTCAAAAACACGTGGATCATGCCGATAGCTCATAGACAACATTTGTTTC